>CM029121.1:2137328-2434828 GCA_016859345.1 Istiophorus platypterus
CTCATTTATCTCACAGTGTAATTTTTTGTAAGTGCACCAAAATTGCATTTGAAATTAATGTTTTGACCCATGACATATGCTATTATAATTGTAAAATGTCCCAAAACTACTTTTCTATCTGTGGATTCATCACAAACAAAATTCTGTTTCACATATGATAAATTGTTGTTTTCATGTGATTTCTTAAAATAACGAACCATGTTAAATTTACACATGTAGGCTGACTAAGCATATAAAAGAAATTGTAAAAAAAACAAAAAAAAACAACTAACTACTTTCTTGACATTTAAATTTTTCTTGTTAAGAAATCACTTTTGCCAACAATGTTGTCAGTTATGCTTGTTTTTTGGGCTTATTTTAGTTAAATTTTGAAATTAACCATTTTCATATAGGAAAACATCATAGCCCTAATATTCAGCTAAGGGTCATTTTTAAAGCATTGCCAACTGGAGGGACTAAAGCGAAGGCACAGGCCTGTAGATTGGATTCTTTATTTGTTTAATATTGCTTTTAATTGCCCATCCATTTTTTTATATGTGATAATAAAACTGATTTAGTAAATATGCTGTTTGTTCAGTTGGATTTGTTATTTAATATATGATTATGAGGCCCTTCACTTTTTGGATTTATAAAACTGTGCATTTGTACAGGCAATCATGGTCTATATAAGGTCAGCCAGCCCAGAACTGGCATGCAAGCTACTTCAATATAGTATCTCTTTAATTGATTAATTAGGTCTTAAAGAAAATTCAGCAACTAAAACAATATGATTTCCTTCATTAAAACTGTGTAAATGGAATATGAATTAGAAAAACTGGGTTTCAGCACCAGAAGCTGTCCACAGACCAACCATCTTCCACCCACACAAGTGTTTTCATTTAGTTTTGGATGTGATAAATTGGAAAATGATAAAATCTCTTGCCACAATCAATGGATCCGCCCAAGGATGTCAAATTATGTTCTGCATAGAGTTCCTTGGGTGCACTGCAGCCTTTTTTTCAGCTTTGGTAGTTTGGTATCTTTGTACCTCACTTTGCTCCCCAGTGGGAGAAGAACTGTGGACTGCAAGAACAACAATTCCTCCAGCCTCAACAACACTATAGCTGATTGTCCCAACCCTGTGTAGTGTACCAATGTCATGTGTACTGATCTATCATCATTATGGTAACAATCGAAACGAGCGGTTAAAATTGTGTAACAGTCATGGTCATCTGTTCCCTCTACAGTCTCATACTGAAGGGAATGTGTGCACTGTCAAGCCACAATTACACATAGCAGATCCACTACTTAAATTTCTGCACCACACTATTGCAAAAATAACAGAAACCCATGTGCTACTGCACACATCAAAACCTGTTCTTTTGGAGAATTATTGCGATATGGGATTTTGTTTGTGCAACAATTCACTGATTCAGTCTCAAAACATACTTATTATCAATTGGGAACTCTGAGTATCAATTCATTTGACAACTACAACCAAATTTTCTCTATTAATAGTAAAAGTTGAAGGGTTTGGAGTTCTGCATAGTACAGGTTGGCATCATTCACTCCCGGGCTATGCTATGCTGCACCGGTTAACATTACCAAGTCCATGGATGAAGAGAGGTCCTTTATGTCATGCTGCTTTTTTTAACCCATTGATTGGCACTGGTGGGGTATAGGCTGGTCTTGCTGTGTGGTTTCTGTTTTGCTGCGGAGATAACTGGTCGCTCCTTTGTTCTCCTCACAGAGTTAGCCACTTGACGCTAACTGTTCTTCGTGGCTCCTTTTGCTTGTAAAATCAGCTGCCAGACCTTGTTCCTTAGCTACTGACACTAAACTAAACTTATTCTATTGTTGACGGTTCCGTCAAATAAAAACAAAAATTAAGCATGACTGATTATTTACTTTAAGGAAACTAATGCAAACTTTTTGCAGTGCGGGTGGCAGTCATCTACAGACATGAACCTCTGATTTGGTCTAGTAATTAAAATATGAAAACATCACAAATAACAATTACTCGATAAATAATTGCGTGGTATGTATGTCGTAGGTGTCCAACAACTGATGTCTCCTCAACAGTCGCTGTTTCCCTCCCCAGACATGCAGCGATTTCTGCTTGTGTCTACACAAGTGTCATAAGAGCCGCGTTGTCAAAACAATTATTCACCCCATACCTCACACGTAGATACAGCATGTTGCATCCATGTGTTATAGTCAGGTAGAAGGCTGATTTTTAATGACCACCTTGGCTTTGACTGTGTTCTGGCTTGTGGCTAATATTAGATGCCACCAACACACCAGGATGGTCGTAAGCACAGCCAGCTTGTCTGTATCAGTAAAAATTACTTGTGAGGCCATTTTGAAAGACTTAATAACCTAGTTTTACAATATGTAAAACCAGGCAATAGAGGATGAGAAGAATGAAGTGAAAATTCTAAAACAGATATTCAGTATATCAAAAAAATGCATAGTAAAGGTTGTACAAAATTGTGTACAGCAAAGCAGCACCTTACATTACACTGGGGCCACATTTACACCGAGACAGATTTTGACAGAACCAAGATACTCTAAACATGCAATATGCTCTAGTGCAGCTAGGGTAAGCCTACAAATCGACCCTTAACTATGGCCGCCTGCATTTACCATTTTGCACCAAAAACATGGTGACTGTTGGATCTTAAAAATGTTCAGAAAAGTGAATTCGACTTCATCATTCATCATCTGCTCTTGTCAGTAAATTAGGTCTAATATAGCCATATTTGAAACTCAGGCAACAATAAGTTTCCTCTCTGAAAGCTCTACACAGGATTTATAAACTGTGGTGTGTGTCAGGCTGAGGAGAGCCCTATGTTTAAAAGCAATGAAAGTAACAAATGTGATCAGCAATGACTGTCCCAATCTCTAACACACCCGTCTATATTGGCTGATAATCTATACTTTCTCTTCCCACCCCGTATCTAAATACATCAAAGGTGTGCTGGGTGAGCCTGTCCATATACATACTCCCTCTAGTGTCCCAGAGTTCTGTCATTATTGGTTTTTCTTTTGACATTGAATGAATATTTTTTCCTCATTTGATAAAATGTGGAACTTTAATTTTAGAAACAAAGCAAGTTATCATTACAACATGAAAACATCTTCTAGGAAAAGACAGTGTTATTTGTTAGTCTTTGAAAAATGTTGCTTGATTCTTGTAATTTTTCAGTCTCTTAATTCAGAGGAGTTTATGTATATAAGAAATGGTGAGGAGGTCATTCAGAACCATGGAGCCATTTTACATTTGTAATGTTGTTTTTTTTGTTGTTTTTTTTGATGAAGTGACCATTACTTACTAAAGCAGACTATCAGTGTTTTCCAAATCAAAATTACAAACTTTCTGACAGCTCTAATCACTCAGATACATACCCAGATTGATAGACACACTGTCTTTTCTTTCACTCTCCACACATACACACAGGCTCACACACACACATACAAAAACAAACACACACATACAGAGCTAATGAAGTGTAAACGATATTCTCTCCAGACCATTGCTACAGAAATGGAATTTGCACTTTATGAAACCATTGCCACACACATGTGACACACAGACACACACACACCTCACAGCTTTAAAAGGTGTCATTTGTCCGCTCCAGTAACCAAGGTGAATATTCACCCTGACAGCTCCCAGAAAACAGACAGAGCAGTGAAGGAATAAGCTATGGTCAGAAAGAAAGAAAGAAAGAAAGAAAGAAAGAAAGAAAAAGCAGACTAGCAGCTCATCTTATTTTAGATCAAACCTCTAGAGATAAAGAGAAAAGGACAGGAAAGAGGGATGATTGCTGGGCTCATACTATCACCTCCTGGTCATACAAGGAACAGCAGGCTAAGATCTGAGATATTAGGCTCTAAGATTTGTGTCCACACCCCAATACAACAAAGGCAAATGGAATTTCATCCTTTATTTCACAGCTGCAAATGATATACCTTTATTAAGAGGGTTGCACCTCTTGGTGGTGTTGGAAAAAGCTGTTGAAACAGAGAGGCTTTCTGAGCCATATCTAATATAGAAATAACTTCAGAAGAGAATTTAGCCTCTGAATTTAGCCTCATCTTAGCCTCATGTCACCAAGCTGCCACCCCCTTACCACTCACTGTGTGGGAGATGCTCCCTGATGTTTCCTATAGAAAGTTTTAGAGAAGCACCTCTGCTCCAGTGTTCATTCTTGTTTAAAAATGTTAGATTTTATTTGGTTAAGTCTTTTTTATCATGAAAATTTTTTTCAACATAGTTTTTTTGATACTTTTTATGATCTATCTATCTATCTATCTATCTATCTATCTATCTATCTATCTATCTATCTATCTATCTATCTATCTATCTATATGTCTGCCTGTGTTTGTTTGTATTTCAAACAGAATAATAATCATTGGACAGCCTAACATCATCAAGTTAAATGACTTGGAAACAGCATCAGCGCCCTCAAACAATACACATGTCCAAACATATAGTGCAGGCTGTCTGTCTATGTTTCTGTGTGTGTGTGTGTGTGTGTGTGTGTGGGGGGGGGGTAGGTGTGTATGTGCCCTGTATTGTTTGCTTGACTGGCTGCATGTTGACTTGACAAGGCTCTTTCTCCTTTTGAATGAAAGCCTGTGAACACACACATATACAGAGACACAAACACACGAATTCACATGTCACAGCAGGGGGTGAGAGAACAGCCTTTTAGCTAATGAGCTTTTTTTCTTTCTTCAAGTACTCTTGCACTCTCTGCCTCTACAGATATTTCTCCCATCTCTGTGTCAGGTTTTGCCACTGTTACTCTGTCTCTGTTATTTTCTTATTGTTGTAATTTTTTTTTTTTTTTTGGAAAAAATGTTTTCTTATAATCGCTTCCTAAGGATGAGCTCCTCTGCAGGTGTGTATGGACTGTCAGCACCAATTAATGTTTATATACTTGCATAAGCTGTGCTCTTGTCCATTAGGGAGTTGAGGTAGTTTTCCGACACTCTAGCAGGTGCTGTGGATATATCTACAGCAAGCACACAGTTAGGCTGCTGTAGAAGAAGAAAGCAGAATAAGCCAACTGTGAAAATCTTGGTTGAAACCTTTATAGTGGCTGTATGTGGGTATTCTACAGCAGGCATTTTGTCTTGTACTTGCTTTTATGATCATCTGGTCTTTATAAATAAACTGATTATCTGATTATTGGTTTTGGAAGGAGGGTTCCCTACAAACCATTGAGCCAATGATTAACAAGGAGCCGGTGAGGTTAGCATGGATAAAGACTTTGATGTTTCAATTTTTGAGAGGCACACACTGGATCCACACCCCAGCTACACTTTTGTAAATATGGGGGTTTGCTGTGCCCACTGTTTTAAAGGGAGGGACCCAATGCAGAGATAATTAAAAAACAACAAAACACCTCTGACCTGCAAATGCTTTATGAAGAAAACAGAGGCATTCAACATGTTTCTTAGATCCAAAGTATATACACAATGAGTGGAGTAGTAGAGCTTATGTTTGTATAGTTTGTTACCTACTAAAAAAAAACTTATCAACCCCAAGTCATTGAACTGAAAAGGACAGGTTTCATGACAGCACAGATCACATGACTCCCATCCTTTAGGTGGATCTGCCACCAGCAGAGCTGTGTGGCTTCTTTTCTGAAAAAAAGCCAATAGTGTTCTACAGCTTTGATTAGTTTAATGAGCAGAGAATGAAAGCAGACACTGTATTGAATATAAGCTGTGTATATGACCTTCTCCATAATGACTGGTCATCTGTGCGACAATATGCATCATAAATTTCTGATGGCAGATGACCTGTGAATCCATCTCTGTTGACACAGACAAGATGAGCTTGACAAAAGAGAAAGTTTTAGCAACAGGGAGTGTAAAATGAGTGGTGTGCAGCCAATCTTTGTGAGAATGAAATAAGACTAAGAGTGTGAAGACACACTAACAGCTCCCAGAGGCCCAAGTGTCATTACAGTCAACAATACATCAGTGGTGATAGAACGAACATCCTGAGAATTTTACTTTTCTCCGAGCCTGAGGGTGGTACAACATGAAAGGTTATGGGGTCATTAGAATCAAAAGGCTTTTTACCCTTGAAAGCATCAATGTGCACAAAACATTTTTTAACAGGTTTACTTTTGGAGACTCTACGAACCGCAAGTAAGCCTGTATTCTGGTAGCAAAGTGTTCTACTGGGGTAATAAGGTACTATGAGCTCTTTAAGATAGGATGGTGCCTGGCCATTAAGGGCTTTGTAGGTGAGGAGGAGGGTTTTAAATTGTATTCTGGATTTCACAGGGAGCAAATGCACAGAAGCTAACACAGGGGATATATGATCTCTCTTTCTGGTTCATGATAATACTCTTGCTGCAGCATCCTGAATCAGCTGTAGACTATATAATGTTTTATTGGGACAGCCTGATAATAGGGAGTTGCAATAATCGAGCATAGAAGTAACGAAAGCATGTACTAGTTTTTTATGAAGACAAGTGCTTTGTCTGATGTAGTTAGTAGATCATTCGTAACTTCACCAGTGCTGTCTCTCTGCTACGATGCCTCTAAATCCTGACCGGAAATTCTCTAATAAACTGTAATTATTATGCAGAAAGTCACTCACCTGATTGGCAACAGCTTTCTTAAGGATCTCAGAGAGAAAGGGAAGGTCGGATATGGGTCTATAGTTGGCTAAAACATCTGGATTGAGGGTTGACTTTTTAAGAAGAAGTTTAATCAAAGCTATCTTGAAGGACTGCAGTACATAGCCTGATAATAAGGACAGACTGAATATGTCTAATAGAGAAATGCTTACTAAGAGTAGAACTTCCATTGGGTGTGGTAGTTAGTGGCAGTGCTGCACCTGTAACCACATCCAGCAGTGATGTCTCAATGTTCTGACACACCCTAAAGTGTAGTAGTCACTTCTACATGACAACTGCAAGATGTAAGTTGTAACTTAAAATTTCTATAAATTAGGTGGGTACACTGCGGTCCACCCATAGCCACACGTACACTCTCAGATGACGAATTCATGTCACTCACACAATAGTGGACCCTTGCGTACTCGCAAATGCAGAAAGTAAATAAAACTACCCTCAACCTAAGCAGGGGTTAAATCATTACTTATTTATCTGTTATTTATGACCTGTATGTATCTGGACCAAGCACAGTGTCTTGCTTCATTTATCCCATAGATCATTTTCAATACTCAGATTTGTGGTTTTTGTGAGTAGTCCAGTGCCTGCTTGTGTGATTTGTTTCTAGTAGCTGCCAATGACGCTGAAGCATCAGGGGAAGCGTGGGGTAAGTGTGGGGAGGTCTATCAGAGCACACTGAAACAGACCTGGGTAATGAGGCCGTTCCATCCCTGCAACTACACGAGTCAGTTGTGCCATGATGTTCTGTTGCTCTCATTTTTATTTGCTCTTAAACAGTTAATAAGTAGGATCAATCAAACAGTATTGCACTTTATATCACATCATAGTGAAAAACATCCAAGATCTGGATGCAATTTAGCTGCATTATCTAGAAGCATGTATAGTGTACATAAAAGGTGATATTATTTTGAATGGTTTCTGTCTGATTATCATAAATAAATGGATATGGAAGATAATATTGATATTTAGAATTTTGAAGAAGATTTTCAATGTTATATTATAAACATTGTGCTTCCAACAACTGGGTGTGTTGTTTTTTTCATGTATGGAATTAGTGTGAACGTACAACATAAGTGCTCAAAACCACAAGCATGAATATTAGAACAGACAATGACACAACACTAGTAACTGTAGCCCATTCTCTCCCAATGTGACTTGCCTTGCATAACACAGATACTATTGCTACTATTGTGACTCATCTACTCTGATTTTCGTGCATATAAGATCCATCTATTGTCAAATTCTACCCTGAAATGTTCTTGTTTTATAAGGTTTATCACAGTTTGATCTGGTTTTCATTACAGACAGTACTTCTAGTGCTCAATGCTTGGTATTAGTAGATAAACAAAGAGAGAGAACACATTGTAAGTACATAATTTACAGCAGGAGAGTAGTGAAGAAAAGGCAAAAATTAGGGGCAAGTAATGTGATCTAAAGTGAGGGGAAATAGTGATGGGAAACTGAAGAATCAAGGTAGATGGGAACAACTGGTAGATAGAGTGATGGAGGAGTTGGAGTTGTGAGGGAGAGAGAAAGAAGAGGTGGAGTTGCTAATAATGTGTGTGATGTTGGTATTGATCAGTCACACAGACAGTGAGGCGGGACATGACACCATGACCTGACACTGTGGCTAATCGAAAACTAATTCCCTGTCTCCACCATCATCCTATCACATGCACACACTTTCAGCTGTGGTCGGCCATCGTCCAGCAGCTATTATCTTTGCGAGGATTTCATCTTAACTGAAATATTAGGAAAATATCATAATGTGTTTTATAACTTTTACTACCAGGGCGTACTTTTAGCACTACAAAGCTTTGTGAACACTGCTCCTCTCTACATGTCTTGTGCCTGTAAGACATAAAGTCTGTTATAGTATTATATTACTCCTTAAAGGGAACACATGCAACAACACTAAGGAAGTGCAACATTAGTTTCTTTACTCTTGCATAGCTAAACTTGAGATTTATATAGACATACTACACAAAACAAAATATCACTAAATGTGAAACTATGAATGAGTCTCATGAATTTAATCTTGTGATATTCTATATTTTTCTTGGCTGTCAATCCAACGTGCAGACCCAAACCACCAGCGAATTGATTCTACTAACAAGTATTGCATGTGTACCCAAAGCCAGATATGTTTTATTACTTCTTTTATTTATTATTATGTGCCATGGACTACAGATCCTCACAGGCAGGGGTAAAAGTAGCTTTAAATTCTTTACCAGTAATGTACGGCAATTCTAAATTCTTGCCTACTGGTTTTGAATGTGGGTTTTGCAGGCAGCTGCTCTCCTGTCTTTCCAGTACTATGTATTGCCACTGAATCTTTTGGTGGTACTGCCACCAGAGTGTACGGGCTTACCTCCTCTCCCCTATTCACAGGTCAAACAACCTACCTGAATCCAATGCAATCCTATTTTCTTTTTTTTTATTGGAAAGAGACTCAAGGATGGTCAGAACCACTCTCAGCAGCGTGACACTCCACCAGTCACCCAATCCTTATAACATTAAAGGAACAGTTTAGCATTTTCGGAGCTATGCTTAATTGATTTCTTTTTAGGGATGAGTTGAGAAGATTAAAGATTGTGGAAACTTAACAAAGTACAGTATCTCTGCATGGACAAGATGAGGAGTCAAGTCTTAAAGGAAAAACTAGATTTTATTGTATTGTTGTATTTTTCTAGCTTCTACCATTGGTTCTATCAGTTATGATTAAACAAAAGTCTGGAGATCTTGAGAGTTAAATAGTCACCAAAAATCATGCAGCAAGAAGTATGATAGTTACTATTATGAGATCTCCTCAAAGCTGCGGTGAATCTCATATACGTATACAAGCATGACATGGTCCTGTTCTGGAAAAGTTTATAAAGGGAAACAAAGACTCATCTAATCCTTAAAACTCATGAAAAAGAAATGCATGTTAATTTCACAATAAAATTGCTCACCAGAACAACCTACAGCCATTAATGGTCAGTTCAGGTTGCTGAAGAATACATATCTACAGTAAAGTCAGCAGCGTAAATGGCAAATGGACTGTACTTATATAGCGCTTTTCTAGCCTTTTTGACCACTCAAAGAGCTTTTACATTACTGTCACATTCACCGATTCGCACACACATTGATGCACTACACACCTACATACATCGGGAGCAATTTTGTGGCTCGGTATCTTGCAAGGACTCTTTGACAAGCAGACTAGAGGAGCCGGGGATCGAACCAGCAGCCTTGCGGTTGGTGGGTGACCGCTCTACAACTCTCTCCAGTCCTACCACCTGAGCCGCAACCGCCCCCATACTTCAATATACATTGAGATTTTGTAATAAGAATTTTAGAACATCGTAAAATTCTGCATCCGTAGTTGGCATGGTCATGTTAATGCTGGTAAGAACCACCTTTTTTAAAAATTATGAAGAGTGCCGACACAATAATAGGTACAAGCTAATTTTGAATGAACCTCAGGCACTTTCATTAGGCCTTTTTTGCTGAGTTATTTTTGGGCCTCCAGCTCCATAAGTAATTAACCAGGAACTCTTTCATACCATCTGCCATCGCATTTTAAAATTAACATCCTGTCCACTTTAGTATTGCCCAAGGAACCTTTTAGTGAGTACTATTAATTGCTGTATTGTCTTTTTCAGAACTTATGCCAACAGTATTTCTATAATCTTGCACCTGTGTAAGCACTGTGATCAGGGCTGTTTAGTACTGTGTAATATTTACTGTCATGTTGTTTCAGTCTGCAAGTATGGTACTACATGAAATGCTGTCACCAATGTTTCATTTATTGTCTTTACTGTGTATGATCTTTTTCTGGGCCCAAACTGCCAATCGACAAACCAAAACAAAGATCTAATGCCACTTCTAATTAAAAATGCTGCTGACAACAGTATTATACACATAAGCTACTGTGGCCATTGTGTAGTCTTTCAGTGTGAATGTTATAAGCATATCAAAAAAAAGTAGAAAATAAGCTATTATCGAGACATACCTGATAAATGATGTACAAAAGTTTTACATGTACTCAAATCTCTTAGGGCCCATCAGCTTAATGCACAGATACCTTTATTGATAATAGTTTCCTTACCAGTGCACCTGATATATGACATATAGCAACAAAGCTTGAGGTATAAATTACCGATCAATTTGCTCATTGTTTTATTCAGTTATAAGATCCACATTTACTGTGTGTAGTTTCATCATGTGGCAGAGGGAGTGAGTGACTGCAAATGAAAGTATTTATTGAATAAATCAAATAAGAGACTGGAAGGTCTCCTTAGAAAAAGTGGCGTGAAATGAACAGAGTGGATGGCAGATCAAGCTATGCTCTGCCATTGATCTGTATATGCACAACTAGACAATTTAACAGTCTCCCATCATGACTGACCACCATGGCATGAAAAGGGTTACAACGGGGAAACCTCCCCCTGGCTAAGAAGCTGAAAAAATGCCCATAGTTATGTGATAGCAATCTGATCAGAATGCAGCTTCTTCCTAAAGCAAATAAAGTGTCAGACTACTCACCTCTGTAGTATGAATGAGGGGACCTACAACCATGCCATATGGCAGGAGCAAGAGGGAGCCACAAAGCTACCAGGTGTCTTAGATATCCCTGGCCCTGACTGACAGGGAAAGAAGAGCTAGTGAACCGGCACGGGTTAGGTTCAAGAGCAAGGAGGGGGGAGTGTTTCCCAGTGTTCCCCAAAACAGTTCACTTTTTTCAAAACTAAGCAACTGCTTCGCCTTTCATACCACCGTGAAGTTCCGGTGACTGTGAGAGCAGTGAAAATAAACCAAAACACAGTAAAGCTGCAGCCTTGAGAGGTAAACAGTTGGATGAAACTCACTAAAAAAGGTCCTTAAAGCTGGGGGGAGCTGCAGATTCAGGTGATAACCAGAGTCCCCTTTCAAATTGTTTTCATGTTGTCATTTGATACATTTTTATAGCAAACATATCAGTTATAGCAGCTTTAAAACTCAAAGCTGCTGGGTCAAAATATTGATTCAGATTCAGTGTTATAATTCATTTTTACATGTACTGAACACCTCTAAATCAACAGCACCATTTGCTCACCACTTTCCTTGCAACCAGCATAAATACATAAATTGACATAAAGCAATATGTATGCAGTTTGTATAAATTAGATACATAATGTGTGTGCACAAGCCATCATATACATACATGAACTCATATATGATGTTGTCAGGTGTAATTTTATTTACCTCTGCTCTCTGCTGTCTGTCTCCATCTCTCTTCTGTTTGTCTGTCTCCACCTCTGCTGCCTGTCTGTCTCCATCTCTCCATTAGTGAAGGTGTCTCCTCGGGTCGATACTTAGCGGGGTGACAAATGGTGACGCCCACTTCTCTGTAAACATCCAATCATAGACCTTATGACTCCGAACTGACCCCTGACCCCTCCCCATGCTCAGGGGAAGTGTGTGTGTGTGTGTGTGTGTGTGTGTGTGTGTGTGTGTGTGCATCTGTGTGTGTGTGTGTATCTGTGTTTGCGTGTGAGTCTTTGTGCACATGGCAGACTGAGAGCACTGAGAGATTACTCTGTCAATAAATGTTTTTATTTGCCGGGGGCAGATTGGAGCTTTTCTTTGAGTTGAAAAAGGTGTTTTGAAGCACTTTGTCACGAGGCGAAGCGCAGACAAACACTATAATCAGATCGCTGTCTGAAGAACAATGTGCAGTCAAAATAATGAGCACAAATCACAGGCTAAGAAAAAACCCTCAACACGCAATCAATACTGACAGGAGAGACAGCAAGAGAAGCAAAGAGATGAAGGCCAAATCTAAAGACTTCACTCACTATCTCAGTGGACATTCTTTGAGCTCTACAGCCTCTGTGACAACATTATGGGTGAGAGTAAGTGAATAGGAGGCTTCTTCAGTCCTCTGGATGTGTTGTGGTAGAAGACCCTTGTCTTCAGTGAGGTGGAGAGGCAAGAGATTATTCATTAGCTTGTCTTTTCACTGTTGGCCTCTATCCCAATTTAGTTCAAAATGATGACTTGCTGTTGTTGAGTAATTCGACAGGAGACTTTTCCCTTGAAAAAGGATATCTTCCAGTTTTCAGGCATTGTATGTTTTATCAAAAACTGAGGGGATGTTTTCCAAATTTTGGAAAAAATATTCCTTGCAACTCTAGCACTATTTTCTGTCCTTGAGTAAATATTCTTTTATGTTTGGAAATTTGAAAGACAGCACCGTTTGAATCCCCAAAAACCTTAATGTACATTGTATTTTTAATGTCTTAAGCTGACATAACAGTTGCACAAGTTGCATCTAATTCTCTGAGCTGACCAAACTACAAAATCAAACTCTCAGCTCCTGTCTTGTTAACATGCTCTCAACATGCTACTTGCACTCTGCCAAAGACGGTTTATTAAGAGTGTAACACCACTCTGAATCATTTAAATGACTGGAAAGATAAAGTGTTTGGTTTTGTTGTGGTTAGTCTTTCTCTTGACATTACCAGGCCAAGGTCCCTATTATTTTTTCTTACTGAATATTTTGTACTTTAGCATTTGATATCTTACTAGATGTCTACTAAATTGTTTATAATTTTATATAATACTTTACATATACTTTAATACTTTATTTACAAACCAGGTCTGTTAATGGGTCGAAAAATCTGATGTTCAATAATATGTATATCAGCAAATAGGCTATAATCTATAGCATGTTATCTCTGTTTAAATTTCAATATCGGACACAAAATTACAATTAGAGATTTGCCTCCTATCATTCAGTTGTACATTTTACTTTTGCAATAGGGGAACATTGTGACAGTACAAACATTTGAGAAACATCAGTTTAATGATACCTATGTGGCATTATAAAATTCAAAACTGTAATTTGTGAAAGGAACTAAGATGTTTTTTTCTTATCATTATTATTGTTGTTGTTGTTGGCCTTTTTGTCTGGCCTTTTTTTCCTTCTTCCTTTGTAATTTACAAAATGTTAAAAAAAAGAAATGGGTTTTCACACTAGTCTGTAGTTTTTCTGTTTCCTTGGAACCTAATTATCCCTATTTGTTTCAAATATTCTTCTATTTGTATTTTGTTTTTTAACTACATGATGTTGCCCTTTATACGGTGTTATACGGCGTGCACAGTAATTATTTTATTTCATTGGGGCACTGGAGTCTCATCGCAAGTCAGGCTTTTAAGAGGCTCATCACTCTACAGTCAAGATGTGGTTTCGTATTAGAAGGCTTATACGACGTTAGACTGTAATTGCCTCTGAAGATGTCTGGGCTTTTCATTATATGACAGAGGCCATTTTCCAGTTTGAGATGGATTTAAAGAGAAATGACTTTTATTTCAAGGGATCAACAGCAATCTTGAGTGTGGGGAAGCTTTTTAGCTTTTTTTTTCCAAGATGTCAAAATGGTCCATTCAGCAACTTTATTAACCACACATACTGTGGAGGGTTCTCATTCCTAAATGATATAGCCCTCTTCATGTGATGAAAAGACATGAGAGATGGATTGAGTCAATACTAATTGAGTGGGTAAGTGTTCAGCATTAATGCCCACATGAAAAAAAACAGAACCAAAAAATTGTATATAGGTGAGTATGAAAGAAATCACCTTGTTTGCAATTTTGCCAGCCTGTCAGATTCAGCTAAGGTTAGTTGAAATATGTGGCAATTTTATTGCACTTGGATCTAACCCACTGTAACGGAGAGCCACTGTGATTACCACTGTGTAATGTGTAATCCTCGGCTCCTCCAGTCCACATGTCGAAGTGTCCTTGGGCAAGATACTGAACCCCAAATTCAGTTTGTCTCATCGTGTATGATTGTGTATGTGTGCATCAATGTAATCAATGTAGAAACATGCGCTGTGTGCATTGGTGAATGTGACATTAGTGTAAAAGTCAAAAAGACTAGAAAAGCGCTATATAAGTATGGTCCACTTGTCGGGGCTCTCTAATCCTTTTTTTAATCAAATAATTTAGTTGAGGGGCCCACCACTGCCATATATCCCAGGACCCTGATACCTTGATACGCTGGTACTCCACTATATATTAATACCCTGAAACCCACTCATAGCCAGGGTTTATGTCAGCAGCCAGTTCCACTCTATATTTGAATATGTTTAAATTGTCTTTTATGTCAATGAAAAGTAATTTCCCCAGGTGAAACAAGGTCTATGATAATTACATACAGAGGAAGAAATTAAGTGTGTGTCTCTCTGAGTGTGTGTGTGGGTGTCTCTCATTCTGATATACAGTATAATTACCGAGAAGAACTTCTGCACTGGCAGACTCCGACACTGTGACTGCCAATGCAGGGTGTCTTGAAAAGACAGTTTCTTTCTCTTTCTCTGTCAACACATGCACAAACACACGCACGCACAGACACACAAAGACACACACACACACATATACATGTAACTTCAACTGACAGATTATTAAGAACACCTCGCAAAGATTAATTCAGTCTAATACAACAGTTCTGTTCAATAAACCCTCTCTTCTTGAAGGTTACGATCTTTGTGTTGAGTCTGTTTAAAGAGGTTTTGATACTACTTACTGATTCCTTTGTAGGCTGCAGTTTGTGGGGCTGCTGAATACTGACAGGTGTTTCTAGTTTTTTATTTACCCCTTTTTTCTTTAGCCAAATTTCACTGTTTTTTTTATCAGTGAAATTAGGCTAAAGAAAAAATGTACCTATGGGCATTAACTCATCATTAACAGAACCAAACAGCTCTATTTGTGGCCCCTCAATGCATGTGTCCAAGTGTACAGTAATTAGTGATTCTACACATATTAATAATATAGAGGGAAGACCATTTTGACACCCCAGCACACTTTCTCTATCTCACACACACACACACACACACACACACACACACACACACACACGGGTACAGTGCACAGTTATTATACAGTCAACACAACTACTGACATTTGCATAGCAATTAGTTATTTCTGACAACCTGAGAAGAAGGAACCTCCTGTCCTACATTTTTTCCCTCTCTTCCTCTTTTATCCTCTTATGTCCTCAACTCTTCTCTCATTGTCAACAGTGTGACATCATTATGACATCATCTGATAGACAATGGATGGAATAATTCTGTCTTTGCACCCAACACACACACATACACACACACACACACACACACACACGCACACAGTGATCATAGGCAGATAGAAGTTCTATCTATATCACAACATTAATTACATACTGACCAGGTCCACACAGATACAGAACCCTGTAGAGTTTGGATTACATATAGTTAAAAGAGAAATGGGACAAGGTGACATCTCTTTTCATCTGAGAACCTCCGTGGCTGCATGTGGACATTCTACAATGCTCTGATCCAAAAAGTTTATGAGAGGTTATTTTCTTTTCCCTTTTCAAAACTAAAAACATAACACAGTGAGTGCAAGGAAATGTTTAAAGATGTTTCAGGGGCATTTAAATCAAAGTCCATCCCTATCATCTCCATGTCTTGCCTCATGAGAAATATTATGTTAAACATGCTTTGTGGAAATGGTAAAAAAATGGTATAGCATATGTTTAACCTTTGCGTTTAAGGGCATCATACAACCAAATTTACAGGGGAAAAGTTTCCGAACTCATCATAAACTGTTTTACCTCATACCAAAGAAAATCAGTTATTATGTTGAACTAGATAAAACATCTAATATTGATCTGGGAGATGGAGGTCCTGCACGATATGTTGTTTTCATCTTTCTGTATTAGACTTGTTTGTCGCAAACAGTGAAAGACTGAACAAGTATTAGTGGGCTCGTCGCCATTTGGCAGCTTGTTTTCCAGGCTTACATGCAGCCAACAACATGCAACATAACGGAGACGTTCTAAGCGCAGAGCAAAACTAAAGTCTATCAAGTAATGACCTCACTGTTTGGCAATATTAAGCACTTATCCACCTTAAGATCTGAGCCGAGATTCAGTGGCCTCACCTGCACCTCCTGGGGTCTCTAATCTGTTACTCAGATGTGTTTATTACAAAGAAATGGGAAATTTTAAAAAATATCAGCCATGGATACTTAATTTAAATGTTCAGAGCTGGACACTGACCTCTCCAAATTCTGAACAATAAAAAAACCTTTCAGGTGGGTTTTGTTGCTTTCATTTTGATAGTCGGTTGTGGCTCAGGAACTAGAGTAGATTGTCTTTGATTGTCAGCTCCTCCAGTCTGCACGTTGAAGTGTCTTTGGGCGGGTACTGGACACCTAATTGCACGTTCTGGCTGTTCAATCAATGTTTGTGTGTGTGTGTGTGTGTGTGTGTGTGTGTGTGTGAATGGGTGAATGTTTCTTGGTGTGTGGCATATGGTCCGGTCACTCAGAGTTCTTTGAGTGGTCGATAAGACTAGAGAAGAGATGTATAAGTGCAGTCCATTTACCATTTAGATGCACATCCAAATTAAAGAGCTGATTCCTGTCTTACACCTTATACCTCAACCCTTAGTTAGTGTTTTATTCTTTGATTACTTCAGGTCTGGTACCTGTTACTATCCTGGTCTGAGTGTCCATGAATCTATTAAACCTAGTTTGTACAGCAGAATTCATGTTGTCCTGCCAAGGATATTGCTGAGAAGTGTCCAGACTGTGGATAGAGGGTGTTGTAACGCTGTACAGTTTGTTAAGCCCCTTGAGGCTGTGAAAGTTTTTTTTGAAAGCAGTTTACAATGTGATCATCACAACATAAGTAAGTCACACAACATGACACAGTTAAGTTCCTAATAGTCCATTTTAGCATTTAATGGTGGATTTTATTGAGCTAGCTCCAGCTAAAGGACACTGTATAATTAAACACAGTTGGTCTCAACAACTTTGTGAAAAATTATTTTAAAAAGGGGGGGGGGTAGCAATTCGCATCAAAGTTTATTTTTAATCACCCATTTATTTCATTCTGTAAGTGCCTCCAATGTACCTATTTGTCTCTATGCCTCTGTAGGTGTGAAAAAATTGAACTGAAAAATACCACATGATGGCTGTTTGGAGATTCTTAGTATCTTCCTGAAAAGGAGCTCCCAGAAATATCTTGTCCACGTGACCTGATTCTTGCAGTCTTTTCTTCGGGAAAGGTTGCCATAAAGGGCAATGGTGATATCAACTTCTAGGATTTCTAAGGTCTAGCAGGTTGCCATTGGGTGACTTAGTGACAAGGGGCAATCATGTGTAATTTTGTCTTTGTTGGAATACTATACATACTGAAATCTCTTGACCTTCAGGAAGGCATATCTTCTCTGACTTCTGACTCCTCTAGGATATTGTCTGTAACTTCTGTATTGCCTGTATTGCAATATATTTCATTCTTCAACCCATCAGTGTTTTGTGTGTTATTTCAGGAGTACTGTGTGTTTTATAGCAATTTCTATGACAAAGCAAATTTGTGTTTAGTGATATTGGGCTATTGAAACAAAATCTGACTTGTCTACACTGTAGAAAGTTCATTCTCCCAAAATGTAGCTCCATTTCTTCCCCCAATAATTAATTTTTCTATGAAGAAAAAATGCTCCTTCTGTCAATTATACCACTGAGGAGAAGATTTCTGAAGCTTTTAGTCACTGCCAAATTCAGTCTAATAATATCACACTGCCCTTTAAAATGACTCCATCAACAAGAACAGACAATAAATCTAATGCACATACATATTTCCTTACTGTAGTATACAGTACTGTGCAATATTGTACTATATAATAAGAATTTCTAGAGGTGATTTTTCAAACCTTGCCCCTATTATAACTGCAGCTTACCCCTCAGCAGCAACAGTCAGGGTCTGCTGCCACCACAGGGGAAGGGGCTGGGGCCGCAAGTCACAGCAGGTGGATCTGAGGGTAGAAAACACATTTCCAATTATCATCACAGAGGTGCCTCATTTTATGGATTTACAATGCAGCTGCAATTGTCATCATGTATTGCTCTGTATTATTTGTCACCTTATTATTATCTAACAAGTCCCTGACATGATCCTTTAGGATTGATGACTCAGTTTTTCCAGTAATCCGATGGGTCAGTGGTCGAGTTGTTGACAGGTTTTGATCTGATCCTCTGAAGTTAACCTGCTACAGAGCTGGTTAGTCCTGCAGCATAGATTACCATGGTGATCTATTCTGGTTAAAGTGAGGCAAATGATCATTCTTGACAACCCAAGTTAAACCGAAAGATATCTGGATAATCCACTACTTTCATTACACAGCACAGGCCCCTGGCAGTGGTGAGAAAAATTGGTACGGTAACAAATCACACTTGAGATGCACCTGAGATTCATTGTGAATAAACAACATTATTACTTTGGCATAAATCGATCAAACACAGTTCTTGCACTGATATGTATCACTATGAGTGCATTTTGATTGACAGCTTATAGGAACGTCCTATCGATGGGCAAGTGTGGGAGATGCTGGTGGTGTCTAGCAGTGATATCCCATTAAGTTAATAGTAATAATGATAATAGTAATAATGATAATAATAATACACCTTCAGTATGCTGGCAAGCCCCATTCCATGTCCTCATCATAGGAGGTGTGGGGGAGTGATAAAAGGTTCAAGGTTCACTGTAGAATTTATCTTAATTCTTTATATGTGAGAACAAAACTGCATTCATTCAGTATCATGAGTTACACAAATAAATAAATACAAAGATAGTAAATTGCAAATAGAATTTTCTATTCTTTGTTGATTTTAATTGCAATAGATTTTAAGTGCTACTACACAATTCTGAAAGGATACTTTTTTTGCCAGAGGAGACAATACATCTGTTTCCTTTTACCATGCAATACCTACTCCAGCCAACTGTTAAGACTGAAACAGTGCAGAGGAGGGGGTTGATTATTGTGATCTTTGGCTGCCATCTTCTGGCAGCTCTACCTCAGGTCTAGTTGTAAATATACTGAGGACTGTATTGACAGAGTAGTAACTCAAAGGGAAGAACTGCTCCAAACTAACAGTTGTAACTAATTACAGAATGATATGCAAAGATTTATGGAAGAATTAAAACACATTTTCACACCATCTTTTAGATAAGTTTAATATTGATATGTTCTTTCAAATTCTATTGCATAAACATCAGTACAGATTTTGAACAAGTCATGAGTTATTTAATTTTTTTTTTTTTTTTTAATAATGAACAATCAAGAATAAAGTTAGGTGGCATCAATTGCTTTTAAATCAGATGCTGCCTCTGTTTCTTTTGCTAGCCTGGGATTTCTTACTTAACATCACAGTGCTTCACATTTAAATGTT
Organism: Istiophorus platypterus; assembly: GCA_016859345.1. Lineage (NCBI taxonomy): Eukaryota > Metazoa > Chordata > Actinopteri > Istiophoriformes > Istiophoridae > Istiophorus > Istiophorus platypterus. The sequence continues at coordinate 2,157,215 of CM029121.1, forward strand.
TGTCATCATGACGACTAGATTCTTACATTTCAGTGCGTGTGTGTGTGTGTGTGTGTGTGTGTGTGTGTGTGTGAGTGGGTGTGTGTGTGCCCCCCCCCCTGCAGAAATTAGATACAGACCATCCTTCACCTTCTTGCCTTGAGTCTATCCAGCTCTGGCTACTGGCCAGCTCCAAGGCTGTTAGGGCGACCAGGCAGGACAGGGAGGAGGCCAGTCCACAGGGCAGTGCAGAGGTCTGTGGGGGCAGGTCGCAGCCCTTGGGGTGTGGCGGGGGGGGGGGTGACCTTTGGTCAATACCAGGGCCTGTTGACATACAATGTCAGCTATGCGGCAAGGCTGCTAGCTGACCGTGAGTCGGAGTGTGAGGGGGGAAACACTAGCTAGTTCCCCCTCATGTGCAACAAGGACGCCCTACTGGAGTACGCCCACCTCTCCTCTGCTATGGTTTTTGCCATAGCAGAAAAAAAGACCACTGGCATGGAAAACAAGGGAGACTGGTGGGCTCATCATACAGCTACCCAACGTATAGGAAGCTGTATGACTCAGTGGACGTGGAAGTCAGCAGGTACGGCAATGTCTGTATACCACCGCCCTCCCCATTTTAAAGTGTGTAGATGGAGTAGATGTGACAATAAGTCAAACTTTGTCTCTCAGCAAGAGGAGCTGGGTTTCTTCAGCACTCATGAAACGACTCATATCACGACTGACCAAGCTGAAGAAGTACATGGTGAGGAGGGACAGGGAGCAGCAGTCTGCCGCCGACTCTGCTGCTTCAGCTGCCAACAGTGTCCTCACTGAGGCCCAGTCCACCACCAGCCAGTCAACCTGCGGATGGTGGAAGACGCTGCTGTCAAGTAGAGGGCAACAGCTCCTGGTGAGTGTCTGTGTTTCATACAGCTACGAATAAGGGCAGCACCAGCTTTTTCTTTTCTTGTCATGTAGTCAGTACATTGAGAGCTAATAGGTTCAATATATCACTTGCCTAATATTTGTCTTGTAAATGAATAATCACTTGCTGTGATACTTTATCTGATTTGTGTAAAATAATATAAATCGTTTCTTTTAGTTTTCTTTTTCTATGGTTCACAGCATCCTTTCGTCCTCCGCCAGTCACACTTGTGGCACAAAGTGCTCCTCCTCCTCCTGCTCCTCCCTCAGCTGCTGCTTCCATGAGACAAGCTGCTCCTCCAGCAGAGGATTATATTCTGGTTCTGAACACTAAACATCTGGTAGCAGTGTGTTTAATGTTGCGGCTCAGTGCAGCTCTGTTGGTTGTTTCATTACAGCTCCTCCTTCCTAAGGCACTGAAGAGCAGCCTGCCTCCAGAGCAGCAGGAATGGGTCAGCAGGGCTCTATTTCTGAGGAATGTCCTGTCTCAGGAGCTCCAGCTGTGGTACTACCTGCCCAGTCCACAGCTGGTCTACCACCAGTGTCTATCCACTCCAGAGGCCTTGTTCGTAAAATTCGAGCCCCCTCCATCAACTGAGAGGGTGAGCTGCCATGGCAACTAACAGACAGGACCCAGATGACTGGCTGGCTTCTCTGCACTGACTACTGTACAGTCCTGTATAAAGTGTAAATATTGTAATTGATTGTTGCTGGACCGCGCCCTGACCCCATGATCCAACGGGCAAATCCCTGAAGATCTGATGACGGGAGGTGTCAAAGAAGACTCTGAGCAGGTGGCAGTTCCAGAAAGAGGGCACGTACACTGGCATCAATGCTCTTTGGTTTTGTGCACCAACGATACAGTTCAACATTAAGGAAAACAACTAAAAAAAAACCCATACTGTCCGCTTTGCAGCGATATGGGCTTCGGGTACACCAGCCCTCTAGCTGCTCACATCGTCTTGTGTTCTATTCTAGACATGACTCTACTCTGTGGTGAATATCGTCAGCCATTTGTGTTCTATGACTCACTCCAGTCAGGGTTTGCTTGTGTTTGAAAGCCATACATGTTGAAAATGAGTCGAGTTTTAGAGTTGAGAATCCACTGCCTCTTCAAATTGTACCATTAACAAGTGTGTCCTCTGTGATGGCACCTACCAAGAAAAACCTGGTGACTTGACAGACAGTTGGCTGAAGTACAACAACTGTGCCATGAAGGAACAACTTACCATTTCTTCTATGAGAAGCAGAGAACAGCTCTATACATGACTGACAGATTGTATTTCATATGTTGCTTCCTGATACAAGATGCATACAGACATACCACACACACACTCATGTTTTTGGGATGTGTCCTCCTGAGCAGGAAATAAGCAAATATGCAATATCACACTAAATAAAGACTTAAACACTGTTCTAACTTGTGCTACTTGTATTTTCAGTAACTTTTAACCCCTAGTGATTCGTGATTTTTGAGTATGTGCAAAGTTTACTCTGCAAATATATCTGACTTCAGTCTCCTTTTTTGCACTGACAATATGCACTGCACATTTTACTGTCAAAAACACTGACTGCAAATCAACTATGTATATTTCCAATGCTTTGAAAGTAGTGTGTTTATTCGATTTTCTACGTGAAAACTTTGAAAATATGTCTCTTTATGTCTAACCCTGTCACCAGGGGTGAAGAGGAGAGTGCAGATTCCCCATTGCAGCCCTTATCTCAGGCGTCTCAACAGCTGCCATTGTACCTTCACCTATTCATTGCTCTCACCATAATCCTCATGTGTGCTTTGTTGAAGCTTGGGAGGCAAGCATGCCCTGTGGGATTACTGTCCCTCCCTCACTACACACAAGAGGCAGATGGGAGTGAGGTGCTTTCGGTGAGGCAGACGAGCACCTGGATCAGGAACTCTCAGGCGGTGGTTTGTATGTATCTTGTGGTTATCTCTGCAAGCTCCACTGAAGTCTCAGTTGTCAGTAGCACCTGGAATGGCCCAGACCACCTTTGAGCCTTCCAGTTCTTCCTCCTCAGGTCCCTCACCACAATCCACAATCTAATTGCCTCAAAAAAACACTTGCAAAATGTTGTGATGACAGAGGACAGCCTTGGACAAAAGCAGTACCAAGTGTTTTGATGCCAAGAATAAAATCACATAATGGTTTAAATCCTTTTGAGATCCTGTTTGCCAGGAATTGGACCTGTTAAAGGCAAGCTCCAGCCACTGTCAAGATGAAATGTTGTGTTATCATGCAAACCTGTTATCTGTGCTTTGTAATGTTCAAAAGAAGTTGAGAGCAGCTATACCAACTCCAGCTGAAACAATCTGTAAATATGTTAATATACTTTTTAAATATGCAGAAGCACTTCCTACCAGAAAAGAAGAGGCATTTATAGTAGTGATATTCCTGTTAAAATTCATCATTCCTCAATTTGGGCTATCAGTAGGTATAAACAGGAATAGTGGGGCACCATTTTACACCCAAAGTGACCCAGCAACTGTGTAAATGTTGGGGATTAACTGGAAACCTAACATGCCCTGGTCAGAGAAAATGAATGCTACTATCAAAGAGAAACTGACAAAACCAACTCAGTGGAGCTTAAATGACATTTCACTTGGTTGAAGGAAAAGACAGTGACTGCTGACTCGAGTGCACCTGCTGAGACTCCGGCAAAAAATGAACCAACAATTCTTTTCTATGTGAGTATTTTTCAAGTGACCTAAGCTCCAGCCTAACTCCCTAACCCAGAATAGGAGTGTACTTCTGTCATCCTCCTAGGAGACTACAGCAGCATCGCTGGGAAAAGATGCCTCTAATCCTCAGATTCCTCTATTTCAGACTCCTACTGTAACATGACACCACAGACTCCACATCCTGCTCCTCTTCCATCAACACTGCCTGCCCCCCCAGCTCAACCTTCACTGAATCAGTCCTCCACAACTGCTTGATTTTCCAGGCTCCTCTTTCTTGGCCAAGCTGAAAACAACTTTTTTAGAAAGCGCCACATCTACCTGCTCCAACCTCTTATCAGTACTCACCCCGATCTGCCTCATCCTGGGTCCTCCATCCACCCCTGATTTTGATCTGTTGGTGGTTCAACTACATTACTGGGAGGCTGGGAGCCATCCACTGGAGAAATGGTGTAAACAGCCCCAAGTCCCAAATCTTGTGTCATCCTTTAAAGGTGTGATGCAGTCTGTAGACTAACTTGCCCTGCTGCAGAGGACTCTGACAAATGGCTCCACCTCTTGGCCTCAGCATGCAGTTCCATCTGCCTATTTGTGTAACTGTGAGCCACCTTTAATGGTTGCTATTGTAGCCCAACCATGTATTTTTATTTTCTTTTTTTTTTTCAAAATTGTCATGGCATACCTCTCAACAACTGATAATTCCTTTCACTTGGGAAGTGACTTTGTAAGGGTAAACTAAAATGGAAAATTTGGGTGTGTCTGCAGGAACTAATAAATTGGAACATATGACTCTGATCAGGGTGCAGAGAAGCCTAATTAGCTGATACAGCTTTACTGGTAGTTCCATGTGTCATACTTAGCCAACTATATTCATTTTTATCACATGGACCACGTTACAGTCAAACATGAAAAAAATTCTCAAATCACAAAGATTTAATGCAAAATCGGAAGAAATATTTATTACATAACCAGGTGGTTTAAACTTTTATTATGTCCTGGTGACCTCAAAGAAAATAAGATAATACCTGGGGTTTTGTTACTAAGTTTACGGTATCATACTTTTGTTTGGCTTTCTTTCCCTGTTTTATGTGTTAGTGGAGCTGAGTGCCAGCTAGCCTGTCAAGGCTACTTAACCTGGACAGGGTATTTTTTTAGGATACTGGGACACATGTTTGATACACCATTTTGCCAGTTTGCTGTGTGTATAGGTTGCTATGAGGCATGTGTGTTGATGAGTGTATAAATGTGAGGTTGCACCACTGAACATGCAGAGCATAGTATGACTCACAGGTGTACCACCCCCCTCACCCCCCTCACATGTTATTAATGTAGTGTGAACTTCCGGTAATATTACTGGTTGGATTTTGCACCTTTAGGTCTCCATTGAGGCTGACTTGTATTATCTGCTGTGTGCATTGCATTTAGTGGGAACTTGGAGGCAGAATGTAAACTTGGGCCCTTCAGCATTTTCCCCGAGACCCAGCAAACAGGTTAATCCAGTGATGGCTGTCTATAAAACTGAAAACTGGCCATTCTTCACAGTGCACAGTGCTCTTGCAGTGAAGAAATACATTTGATTCATTTATGACATTTTAGAGAGATTTCCTCTTCATAGATATATAGAAAATAAATAAGATAAATCTAGAAACAGTCTGCTCACAACTTTCTAATGGACCATACAACTGTTATTAACTCCATTGATAAATTTCACTTACTTACACACATGCATCCAGACCTAGACAAAGAAGTACATGAAGGAGGATGGCAGCATTTCAACTGACCTGAGTAACTGAGTAATTTTAAAAGCCCAGCAGATGGTGATCTAATACCACTTAATTTGGAGGAGTCCTTTGTAGCATCTCTGTTGTTTTGCATGTCTGATGTGTCCTCAGTAAGGTCAAAGTTAAGACAAAACGAAAATTCCATTTCACAAGACTTAATAAAGGATTTTAAATTACACAAAACACACATGTTCCACTTGGAGAATATGAAAAATAGTTACGATGACAAGGTACATAGACCATTGCCTTTTCGATTTGCCTTTTCTATTTGGCTGTTTATTAAGGAGAGCCAAAAAAAAAATGCACTCATTCTTCAACGGATCCATGGGCAGACCAGGAATAAACAAACCAGTCTTAGAATTACAAGCCTACTCTGATAACTGCTTTGTTTAACAACACTATAAAGAAATGTGTTGTGTAATTTTACTCTTATACATCGTTTCAATGTATGTTTAACATTGTCGCATTAACCTGCTTGGAGGCCCCAGGGTAAAAAATGGTTGCTATCAACTCTCAGTTCCTCAACATTTCTATACAGTAATTCTATGCTGGAGTATTGCATAGCCTCAAGGTTTATTATACGACGATTTGTGGTGTTCAAATTCGCTTTGGAGATCTGAAAAAGGAATTTAAGAATACGCACGAAGCTTGATACCTGCTGTGATAATGGAGGTTGTCAAACAAAATGTTGACACAGGGACCACATCTTAGGTCAGGACTTTTATCGCACCATAAGGCAGGGTCTTATCATACAGGCGGAGATTGGAACTGATCACATTAGCTCCAACCACTTGCTGAATAGTCAAGCTGGGGTCGGGGCCCCAGGCTGATGACCAGGCTGATGACCAGGCTGATGACCAGGCTGATGACCAGGCTGATGACCAGGCTGATGACCAGGCTGATGACCAGGCTGACGACCAGGTGGAGCTGGTAAAGGCCGGATGTAGGCTGATTACTACAGTAAAGTCCTCCAGCCTGTTGCTCGAGCGCCCTTTAAGTTTGAAAGTGCGGACCGGAAGCTGGGTCGAGGCGCACGCCGCGCTTGACGCGGGTTAAGTGAGCGCAGCGCAGCGGTGTGTGCGGGAGAAGCTGAGCCCGGAGCCCGTGGAGCCCGGAGCCCGTGGAGCCTTGTCACCGCCGACAGGACAGGACAGGACGGGTCGGGACGGGTCGGGACGGGACGGGACGGGACGGGACGGGACGGGACGCTGCTTACAGCCCCGCCGATGGACTGAGGCGAGACCCGTGCCAGTTCCACGCAGTAGCCTCGGCTTCGCCTGTTGGTAGAGAGCAGATCTCTGCGTCCGCCGGGTGAAGAGAGGAGCCAGAGCACCGCAGCAATCATGTACGTGGAGTCTAATGTTTAGTTTTGGTTCGACTCGTCTTCTTCCCCCCATGACTATACTCAACCAGCCACATCCAAGTATTAGTGGTAGTAAACCTCCCGGTTCTGGCTTCGGGCTTAGCCCCTGCATTAGCCCGGGACATCACCATCTCTGTCTAATTTAGACGCGTTTCTCTAACTGTGAGGCAGCGGCCGCTATCCTGCCTTGTCACCGCAGGTTGCACCGTCCAGTTTTCTCCTGCGCAGAGAAACCGACGAGCCAGACCCAGTTTACAAATCTTTTAATTCTGCGGGACGTGTCGCTCGGGCTCCAGCCTCAGCCAAGCGCTGTCGGTGAAATATCACCATGTCGCTTTGCGTGTTGCAGAACATTCCGCAATGTTCTTACAAGAAAACAAGTCGCTAACGGTGAGTGGTAGTGAGCCTGGTCAAAGACATGATAGGACACACAGCTCCATTAAAATAAGCGCAGCTTGGTGGACTGGCTGTGTTAGTCCTTGCCCTTCTCCCCCAAGTGCGGCGCAACGTAATTGCCGAGTTTTTGAAGGGTTTTCGCTGAAACGCGTCGCGTCCTTCGCCGGTGTCAGTCTCGTCACACCGACAGTGTCTCTGGAGTTGAGGGTGACTGTTTGTCTCTGGCCTGGACATGGACAGAGGTTTTGTCCCTGTTTATTGATCAGTACGCGAGGTAGAGGACAGAGTCCATGTTTTCACGAGCAAGGCTCAGAGGGACAGACTGCGTTAAAAGTGGCTGCATGTTTGGAACTGGATACTGAGACTGGGACGTGATAACAATATTACAATTGATTTGCTTAGTGAGTGTGTATGTATGTACCATTTTAGTAGAGTTGGGGAATACTTGTATTACTGCATTATTACTGCATGTATTAAGTGATATTTACTTGATACCATGTAAGGCATGTTTCTGTATGTCGAGTCTTAATGTTGCTATTTCCTTCCGTTAGAATATAAAATGTCAGATGGTTTTCAAAATTAGAACTTTTCAGCCGGATTCAGGCAAAGCTTTGTAAGACTTCACTGACAAAAGCCTTGCATTTTACTGTATATTCAAAGTATTAACAACAACCAGGTCGAAATGAAAATAAATTCAGTTGGATCATATTTATATAAAAAGAACCATATTTGACATTACAACTTCTGACTTCACATCACCTTCCTCAACAAGGTAATACTGGAAGGGCTGCCTCCTATTAGTCAACCAGACATTAGTGATGAGAAGTGCCTTAGTTGACCAAGTTTTGATTGGTCACTTGGGTGCAGAAATAAAAAAACAAACAAACAAAAAACTCCACAGGAGGTTGTGACATTCAGTCGTTCGGTGAGTAATGGAGGGACGTTGATTACGGGGCTGGCACATGCAGTTATTGGATAGTAATTACATATGTCGGGCAAATCCAAAGTGTGCGATAATTTCAAGAGGGTAAAGATGGGGACAAGCAAATGCTGCAGGCAGACACTCACATTTCATTTGTCAGCTCCAAAAATGGCTTATTATTTGAAACATATAAGTAGCCCAATGTTAGCCACATAGCATGGCCACTCGCTCTAATATTAGATAGCCTATATAAATATGCGCCATTAGGGTTATCCAAGTGTTCATGGGGACAGGGGTAAGCTAAATTACCCTGCCTATTGCATGTTAAACTTAAAACTGGCTCAGACTACGGGAGTTTTGGGCCAACTTAACTCTGATTCATCTCTCCCAACAGTCGGAGGAGAAATCTGGTCTGGAACCGTGGTGGGTCAGCCTAGATTAGCTAGTGATGTGAGAGGTTTACAGATCTAGTCTTAAACCTATCAAACTGCTTGCAAACTCATTGGGACTGCCCAAAGTAATATAAAACATGTTTTATATTCAGTGAAAACAATAAGAAAGTTCGGAGTTAGGTGATCTCGTGAAGTAGTGTTGGATTCCTTGAGAGTTTATTTTCATGAAGTTTTTACCAGGAGCAAAATTATCAGTGGAGTTCCTCTACCTTCCATTACAAAGGGGTCATGTGATAAAACACTAAAATTATATATATATATATATATATATATGTATATATACTACACGCAAAATTAATAAATTTAGACTTTTGTAATCACATATCATATGATGAACAACAGCCTTGTTATCCTTTTTAAAATGTCCTTTTGCTTCTGTAGAATCTAAAATGTGACTTATGTTTGACCTTGCAAGACTGGTTGGGGCTAGTTTCCCCTTTCTGTTTATTTATACCTTACAATACAAGTGTTTACTATGTATGTGCACTTTACATACAGGAGGCTGATGAAATGGAATCTTAAAGGAGCTATTTTTAAGGTTTGCTATTGATACACAGCTGACTTCAGCATCAACAGTTGTTCTACTTACTAGTCTAGAAGAAACATTGAGTTCAGCATCAAACTTAATTCATTTACCCCTCAAGGGGTAAAGTTGCTGGTAGTGTAAAGCAACGCTAATGTTAATTCTTGTTTCACTTCTATTTCTACCACTTTTTCTTCTACCGAAATTCGCATTCTAACCAGCTAGCCCTAGCCAGGCCAGCCCATCTCAATACTCACTTACCAATAGCAAGTTACTGTAGCATCCGGTCTGACCCGAAGAAGCAGCGCTGCTTAGAATATAACCGAATGTCTTGAAAACACAATTGCTTAAGCACTTGTTAAGCAACCATCACCACCTGCTCCTGGTCAGCAACATGGAAACCTGCAAATAGCAACTTTTTAAGAAGACCGTCTTCTCATTAAAAGACTTACTTTTATTCAAAAAATCACCACCGCAACCACTGATGATGAATTACATCAGGTGACTAAACATCATCAGGTTAAAGCTTCTCAAATATGTAGATTTGCTGCTCTTTTAATTGTATATTGTTGTAAATTGAATCTCTTGAGATTTTGGACTGTTGGTCAGATATAATAAGTATTTAGAATACATCACTTTGGGATCTGGTATCTGGTGATGTGCTTGGTCATAAACTTCAACATTTTTAGACTTAATTAATAATTTAAGGATTAACTGATGATGAAGATAATTCAATTGGCTCCCTTCTGCATCCGTACATCCCCAATGTTATGACATCTGACAGGCTGTCTCTCTCCAGTTGGAGTGATAGCATTCTTGGCATAGATTTGAAATACAGCACATACTGTAGTAGTGCTCTGCCTGCAGAAACAAACACACAGTCCCCTTTTATTGTGCTCCATGGGGTAAGGTCATGGAATCCAAATGTTGCCATAATAGGTGGCAAAAACAAACCCAGTCAGGCTGACTGTGGGAATGCTCCTTCGGAAACCACAAGCACACTCTCTGTGTTGCTCTCTCAGAGCCAAGTGAACAGTAGGTCCATTGTGCAATTGCAGGGCTCTCACTGTTATAAGACCTAATTCAGCTAATGATCAGGCCTGAGCTAACAAGCTGCATGAAACAGATACAGAGCAGAGGGCAGACACTGTACTCGTTTCATTCAACATTTATTGTATTCATTCACAAGGAAAGATGGAACAACTCATTTCAATCTTCCTTGCACTTTTACATATTACATCTTCAGGTGATTTTGGCTGTAATGCAGCAAGGTAAGCAAGCTGACATAATCAGGCATGCTTGTCATCTTTGTAATCTGCTGCAAGGCACATTTCTTTCATACTGACTCAACCCCAAAGCTAGTGATACAGTCAGAGGATGAGCAGTAGCTCAGTTTTTCCTGCTCCATTGTCTTTTCAAACTCACAGTTTAACCATTTGGTAGAATGATTGAAATTGAAAGCGAAATTGAAAGGTAAGGATCACAATCAGTGTAATGACTCATTTACCAAGAACATCTTGAGGTTGTCTTCAGTTGTACCGGTGTAATAATAGAGGTACTAAGACAGATACATACTGTGTATTTTGACCACACTCTAAGCCATTTACCAGGAGAAAGTGATGGGAAAGTAAAAAAGGGTAGTGACATATAAAAGTTGGGGAATGTACTGCATTCATTAAAAAGTAGTAATAAAGTAATATATAATAGAATATCTAATAACTAACCAATATAGAAGCACACAGTTTGGATGACAAATTAAAGGGGAAGACAATGTAAATGTTTAGAGTGTAGCAACATAGTAAATGCAGATGTCTCCATGCTGGTCATGGGGCTCACTAAATGGCTCGTTGAAAATGATGTGAATAAGATGCTTTTGCCTTCATGGTAAACTGAACTCAACCCAGTTGAACACCTATGGGAGATTTTGGAACAACATGTTAGACAGTTCTATACACTACTATCATCAAACACCAAACGAGGGAATACCTTTTAAAAGAATTTTGTTCTGTAGAGTTCCTTGCATTGGGAAATCTATGAATCTATGTGGAACAACACCTTACTGACAGTCTGGTTTTACTTTTATTTGCCACCAATCTGTGTGGTGATAAGGAGAATTAAATGGTGAAAACCCCAAGCATAGCTGCAGTAACGTGCTTTCATCCTATATCCCATGACTCACTCCAGATAACCACTCATGTCAGACTGATTTCTGACAAGTGTGAATACACCTTATGTTGGCACATTTGCAGTGTTAGAGTATTTGTATGGGTCTTGTTTAGTATTTGGTGAATAGGGTCGATTTGGATAGTCACCACCCTAAATGTGTGCATTAGTCCATTGCATTAGTGCCACCTCAAAAATGGCAGGCTTCCGGTTGGTGATCAAGGCTGCTTTCCAACTAACCTGTTAGGAACTCCGGTGTGCAAGGCAGGATTACCAACTGGGAAAAGTGCTCAACTGCCCTGTTTTTGCTTGTTTTTAGTATGTTTTATCAAATTGCTTTCTTTTTTTCTGTCAAGTAATCAACTCAAAGAAAACATCAGGCAAAGGTGGTATTCCTTAAAAGAGTACTGTAAGCCTCAACCAACAATTATTTTCATCATTGATAAGTCTGACAAATATTTTCTTTAATAATTAATTGTTTCATGTATTCAATGTGGTAAAAAAATGCCATTATTATTCCCTGAAAAACAAGTTAACACAGTCAAATTGATTTTGTTGTTTGAGAAACATTCAATAACCCAAAGATGTCATGGAAAACTAGGAAAAAAGCAAATATTCACATTCGAGAAGCTGGAGCCAGTGACATTTTTGCTTAAAAATTACTTCAAATGATAAAAAAAAATTTAGTTATCAAAACTATTGCTAATTAATCTTCTGTCAATCAAATTATCAGTTAATGAACTAATCATTTCAGCTCTAGGTTCCTGTGTGCTTGGGGAAATAGTGAGCCTGCTATGTAAGGTGGAGGTCAAAAGGAGCCCAGTAACACATTTTTGCCCTGGGGCCATGCTGGTGATTTTGTCCAGTTTCTTTAGTTCACTAAGGCTGATGTGAAATCTGCCAATAAAACTCTGGTGTTGACCAAACAAATGAACTGAGAAAATCTTAAAAAGTCTTATTTCCAACCAAATTCTAGTGCATGTCATTTGTGGTCCAAAAGCAAAAGCAGGGGCAGGGTTTGAACCTCTCTCTCTTTGTCTCCTTCTTATATCAACTACATCTGTTACTTCTCATGTAAACAACTTATTTCAACACTAAGAATAACTTTGAAGGTACACTAAAAGTACCTTTGTGTGTACTGTTATCCCCTTTTTGCTGATTCTGATGTTTTGCTCCTCTCTATAACAGTAGGCTTTCCTCTTTGCCTTTGAGTTTGGCTTTTTATGTTCATGTTTTTTATGTTCCTATGTTTTAACCCAAATAAGCAAACAGACATAGTTTACTCAGCATGCATTCTGTTTTATGGACAGCCTCTGTCCACTCACTCTCTCTTACACACACACACACAAACATACACACACATGGTCCTTTGAAGTTAATGACTTCCTCTGGTGGAGTAGATTTCGTTGAAAAACTGGACAAACAGCCAATTAACACACACAAACTCTCAAACATGGACATACACACTTATATAGATAGATAGATACACACAGGCACACACACCAGTCTGCACCAAGTTAGTTGAGAGTTAATGACTTTTACTCTTCAGATAGATCGTGTTATGAAGAAAGAATATTCTCCCATGGTTTGTACTGAAGGTTTGGTTTTCAGACATAAAAGTTATATTTTGTGGTCTGGAAAATTTTTTGCCTCCATAGTCAATGTTTTAATTCTGGATTAACTCTAGGCCAGTGTCATGCCACACTAAAAACATATTTCCAAAATAGTGAGGTGGTTTCTAAAGGCTAGTTTATGCTGGGAAAGAACTAGTTTGAACGACAGGTTGTTTAACCTCATCGGAAAGTTCATATTCTGTAGTCATTCTGAACTGTCACAGTCCAGTGCAGGGTATAAAGCCGCCCATCATAAAGAGGCATAAGACTGGATATCATTTTAATATGGGAATAATGCACACTGTCAGTCATTCTCTCCTGGAAAACATGCAAACACATGTTCTTCACATGAAAAGTGACAGACATAGTTGTATAAAGAACAAAAAAACGCTAGAGAGAGACACTGAACAGTCACTATGTGAAGCAGTTTTGAAAGTCAGGTTATCTGTTTCACAAAGTTAACAGACAGCGGTCTCCTGTGTGAAAGTTTTGCCTTCCATCCCCAACTTCCTCCTGAATGGGAATTTTTCACTCTTTATACACAATTGCCTGATTTATTATTAGAGGTGTTCTTTTTAATATTTTTTTCATCTTACACATATCAATCAGGGTAGATGAAATATTAGAAACAAAGGGCAGTATAATGTATTGGAGTTCAACACCATCACAAACTAAAGCCTCCAAAATGAGCATAAAACTGATTGAGCATCTGTCTAAATATTTTTAACTCAAAGTGAACATTAATGTATTTAATGTATTGCAAATGCATTAACAGTTTGCATTTTGTCAGATTGTGTTGGGGAGTAATGTCATTGAACCAACCATCTAAGCAACCAAGTCTGGCAACACATTGAGACAGAATATGATGAGATAAAGTTGAAGGATTTCATAAGACTGACCCATAATTATTTTTAGAACTTGTCAGCAGATGATTTTTACAGGAAACTCTCAAACTGAACTGATGGAGATAAGCATTTGGATAAAATTGATCAAATGTTTTTGAATATTAACATTTTTAATAACTGGTCCACATTGGGTTGAAACATTTATTACTACACAGAGGCGCAACCTTAAAAAAAGCCAGACTGAAGCTGGATAACTATTATTAAAACTCCAAGTTCTACCTAACATGACCTCAGTCAAGACACACATTTAGTGTGTGTGTAGGTCCAATGTAGTTCTGAATAGAGTGACTCATGCAGTGTCTTTTACTTGTATCAGAGGCGCTGCAGTAATTGTATATTGCACTGACTAGAACAGCTATTTAGCCCTTTGCTCACCTCCTGTCTGGGTCTTCCACCAAAAGTCACTACATATGCAGGAAAGTTTAATCATTGGTCAGTCAGTTGCTGTTATTGTAAGCAGTGATCCTGAGCAGCTCCTACTGTTGATATGACTGTAGTCTATGCGCTAAAAGGCTTTTACTTTGAAAAGAATTTACAGGAAATTTTCAGGTTTGCATTAACTGCAAATTTACCTATCACAAACTCTGCTCCTGATCTCTGTCATGCTCAACTTCATTCTATGAAGCTTGTTAATAGTTTTATCAGTGTTTTCTATTTCAGAGCAAGTCACCTGAGATCTAAGGCAGACTGCTTGAAGTTTAGATAATTTTTGTAAGTCCCGGCTCTCCTTCTCTTATTATTTTTCCCATTCATCACATTTGTCCTGCCCATTGTCTTCTTCTTGTAACCCCACAACGACCCCCAGCCTCCTCATTCCCATTGCCCAGTAATGGTTTAGGAACTTTGCTTGAGCTGGTATTACACTCAGTTGGCACTCTACTAGGAAAGCTCAGCTAAAACTAATGCAGTCTAATACAGCAGTCCTCCAATAAATCCTGCCTTCATGAAGGTTGTAATGAGAGGTTTTGATTCAACTCTATGATAATTTTTGAGGATACAGTTTGTGCTGCTTTTTAACTGTATTGCATTATACAGAGAGGTCTTTCAACAGCAACACATACTGCAGCTTCTACAGCGATCATAGCACTGCATCAACACCTTCAAACAAAACGGAACATCATATCTTTCATGAAGGAGGATTTATTGTAGGACTGTTGTATTAAACTGCCTTTGTTTTAGATAGGTGTAACTAATAAACTGACAGCTGAGTGTATGACAGTGATTCTCTCTCTCTCTCTCTCTCTCTCTCTCTCTCTCTCTCTCTCTCTCTCTGTCCTCCTCTCCACCTCTGGTGTTGTCTGCACATGCAGATGGTTCAGGTAAGAGAGATTATAAGAGGATTACCCACTAGGCCTTTTGCCCGTAAAACCAAGGCCATGGCAACAGATAGGGAGAGCGAGATAGTGAATGTATGGTATGTATGTGCATCCATGCAACATTATGGAACAAAAACGTAAGTGGATGAAGTACCTTTTTTCAACCGATGTGTGTGTGTGTGTGTGTGTGTGTGTGTGTGTGTGTGTGTGTGTGTGTGTGTGTGTGTGTGTGTGTTAGCAGTGTTGTGTGTGTGTCTGTGTGTCGGTGTGTCTGTGTGTGTGCGTGCGTGCGTGTGCTAATGTTTGCATGTGTACGTTCGTGTATTGTGGATTACGGAGTTGTGGATTTTGTAAGTCAGAAGCCTTATTAAAATATCGAACGGCTGTTTGTTCTGAATTTTTGTGGACTATACAACTTTGGAACAGCAGTAGTAATTTTCTCCTTGTGGCCCTGCTTGAACACTAAACTACACAGCAAACTCTACAATGTATTCTGCCTGATTTGTGTTTTTGTATGTGTTAGACTGGTCATGCTGAAGCACAGCCATGACCAAGTATTGTGTCAGGGTTCTCCATAAATGTTTCACAGTTTTTTTTTTCCTTTGGTTCTGTGAAATGCTACCTCTGCTGCATTAACACAGACGTCTGATAAAAGGTTTTTATGTTTTTGACAAATTGAACTGATGTAGTGCTCCACTGATGTAGTTCAGAGGCATCACTTCTGCTCAGATTATAAACATGTTAAGGAGACTTGCACATTTTGATTAATCATGCCTTTGTGCAAACTGAGGCCTTTATCAGTGTGTCGGCCATTACATTCTCTACTGCTTCTTCATGCTTAATAATCTGTTAAAATTGACTGAATTTTAAGCTAGAGAATGTAACATTTTTTTCATATTTTTTTGGTTGAAATATGCTCCAAAACATATCTTATTGTGGTGAAGTGCTGTGGAAGGCTTCTGTGACCCAGATGCATTGAGCAGGCTGGCAGCAGTGCAGATATTCTAAATTTTCACAATGAGCCTTTCTAACCAATAACAGAAGGTCACAGTCAGTTAAATGTCACAGTCAGTGATGAATCACTTGAACTAGGGTCCCAAGTCTAATTTTGGTGGATCCCTATCTAAAATTGCTTTAGAGAATCTGGGTTCAATGGTAACATTCGACTGAATCCCAAGATAAACACATGTGTACAACCTTAATCTGAGAGGCTAACAAAAGAATAGATTCTGGACAAAAAATATCTTTGCAGATTTACAGTAAGAGAATACAGTGAGGATCCTAATAACTTTGGGTCAATGACAAGGGATGGATATTTTTTTAAAAACATTCACTAATCCTCAATAAATTATACACAAAAATAAATGGTTTATGTGACTATTATCTTATTTTAAAAAATATATTTTCCCTCACTTTTGTTGGTGCCTCGTCAGTATTAACACATTGTTCCCACCAAAAGGTGGTGTTGATGCGCCTAAAAGCTGTTTGCCAAATTCCATTAAACAATAAAAGAAGAAGATGGCATTACCACCGGGCTCCAGTAAAATGTCCGAGCCGCCTCGAAAATGAGGTGAATTGTAAACTCCTCTAAGTAAAGCTAACATTGTAGAGGTGGGAGGGGAGAATAGTCGAATGGTTCCCAGTGAATATTGAACAGTATTTTTGCTTTAAATAACCTCCCTATACATGACATGCATATTTTTGTGCCTGAGTGCATTTTTTCTTTTGAACTAATTTAATCAATTTATTGCATCACAATATTCTATAAAACATATTCAGTTTGAATACATGTCATTACTTTCAAATAAAGTATATTATTTTATGCCTTGGCATTTCAAACCCCCAAAATGTCAGGCGGCATAACTTTCTCTGTGAATGAACAGACTAAAAACTATTAGAAATATATTTTAATGACACCAAATTAAAAACAAAATATAATGTCATGATTTTATGTTTCAAATAGAAAATAAAAACCTTTCAAATAAACCAGGTTTTAGCAATATCAATAGTTCTAAAGCAGTTGAGATTGTTGGAAAAACTGTATGTTCTCAAATGAACTGTAAACATGTGTCTTTTATTAAGAGGTAACAGCAAATAAAATTGATATGTAAATATTGATAAAAATGGCTACTTTGAACTCACAGGTAGGCTAGTACACTTTCCATGTCAGGTGGTACAACCGGTGTAAAACTAGTAAAATGTTATTATTAAACTATTTATTCTAATAATAAATTATATGTATGAATGTGATAGCAAAGGGAAGAGCTAATAGAGCCTCCAAGTAGAAGCCTTTTTAATTTCAGATTAGTTACAGAAGTCAGTTGGTGGGACTACACGGAATGTCAACATATGAATAAAGTAATGTTATTTAAATCTCCAAGATTATTAATTACAAATGGGATCATAGAACTAACATTTCAAAATGACCTCTTGTGAAATCACAATCCATTTTTACATAGTATGTTTTTACATAGTGCTACATTCCAGATTCAATGCATTTGATTTAATAAGTTTAAAATCTTGGAGTACTTGTGCCCAGGAAATACCATGTGACATTTCTTGGGCGGTGAAGTTAAAAATACAGTCAAAAATTTAATTGTGAAATTTTATTTAACAAATGAGACTTGTTTAAACACATTGATACAGACTCAAAGATATGCATTAATTACAATGAAAAACACTTTTAAAGAATACATTTTCAACAGCTTCATTTTTCATTGACCCTGCTACATGTAGCTCAAAACACCACCATGCCTAAGTGCAGCCTAACAGAGCAGGTAGACTGTTGTTAAAATTTTGGATCCAGTTCTCAGTAGTTACGTTAGTCTTGGTCTGAGGCACGTGAAACATTATCAGCAGGTTGTGGTCACAGATTAAACCATCAGTTCAGCATTTGTTCTGTGTGTCTCTTTACCTGTCCATGCAGCAGCTTAACCTTCAAGGTTTTCCATGAAGGGTTAACCTAATGACACAGTTTCTCTGCGTGCACAGCCTGCTCAGGGCCAGCAGTGCAGATTCACAGACCCAGTTACAACCAGCACTCTCCAATTGCCACGGTTCTTTTATTCCAACAAATGATTCTCACTTCTAAAGTTAGATTTAGGCACATAAAACAGCGTTGAATATAATCTTGAAAATTGGACTTTTTGAAACATTCACAACACTTTTTATACATTGCCAACCTAACTAGAAGACACAACTTCAATCCTACAATCTGTTTTAGCATGAGTATTAATGTAGAGGTTATTTTCAGTATGGTTATGTGTAGCTGTGCACCATGTTAGACTGGCTACAAACTAGTAATTAGCCTGCTGCACTCCAGTGACAGTTAAGCTGCTTATTGGCCAGCTGGAGATTAACCAGAAAGTCCCCACTTCACAGGGGTCCACACAGACACACACACACACACACACACACACACACACACACAGACACACACCACACACACAACCACACTTAAACAGCCAGTCATGCGGTGCTTAGTGAAGTAGGAACAGTCTGTCAGCTCATTACCAACCTCATTCTACTTTGCCCCGATGAAAGATGATGGAAATTATTTCTTTCATCAACTAGAACAGTAAAGTACACATTTTGTCCTGGCTGGACTAAATCTAAGGTTGGCCGCTCTTGCCCCTAAAAACTTTATAGTATAAGACAGGGACAGAGTGTTACCAGAGAATATGAGCAAGCAGGAGTTGACCTTTTTACAATTTTTAGTATGCTGCTTCACAATAAAAGCCTTCCAGCAAACAAAACTTTAATATGGCTTTTTTGTTTCTATGTAAAAATACAGCCATTTGGGTGAATTTAACAAAGTTAATGCTTAGAGTTAATACACAGAGGCTAGGTAAGTTTCTTGAATTTTTGAAAAATATTAGATAATTGGCCAGCTGGACAAAAGAAGATGTTTATACTACATTTGAATTGAGGTTCTGGCAGTGGGACCTTTGTTGCTGTCATTTCTTGTTATCTGACTCTACTTTCACTATTTATCTGCCAGTAGGGCTGCTTACAATGAAAAATTACAATTGGACAAGTAACAGAGAGGTGAGATTTTAGCTTTACTTATTGTATTTGTTTGGACAGTTTGCCTCACACTTTGCACTTAACTCAAACTTGAGAAAAGACTTGGGAAATGTAGAGCTATTTCAGGTAACTAGTTTGGTGGAATGTAAACTTCCCCAAAATCCAATAAAGAGCAGGACAGAGCCCCTAATGTTGGCCTAAACACTGATATATCACCCTGGACTTGCTCCAACACAGTAGGTGCTTGGCCTTTAAGTAATGGTAGGTTAGGTAGTTGGCTTTATAAGTAATAAATACCGAGTACTTTGTATACCAATATTAATCCTACTAGAAAACCATCCATGGCCACAGTATCTGGAGACATCCAAAGAAAGACCACCTAGTTGTGGCTGCAGAGCTAGTATTGGACATTTGCTAGGCAGAGGAGGGTCAGTTGGCATTGAATAAAATGCATGGGCTATTTTTAATGACTTCTGGTCTTGTTTGATCATTTCAGAATTTCTGCAGTAGTGTGTTAATTTATACATATGCAGAGCTGCAAGAGATCAGCTGCACAGATTTTTCAATCTTTGAGTTGTGGAAGGAAAGACAGGAGGCAAAGATATTGCATGATGTGAAAGGAACAGTTGCATCCTGATGTTCTAAAAACAACTGGATGTTATTGTATTTGCCCTATTGATTTTCTAACTTACCAATATGACCAGCTATTGGAGATGCAGCAGAGGGTGGGGGTCAGAGGTCTTAGAGGCAGTTAAAGTAATTTTAACCCTTGGTACCTGATTGCATTAAAGCATTTGTATCTTCAAAGAGTGGAAATGATCAGCATAATGACATAATCAATGAGCTATTGCTATCTGGGTTTGCTAACTAATGCCATAAACGAAGTTTACTGTCCCAGACAGGACAATTAAAGTTTGAGAAAGATCTTCTTCCAATTTGTGTTTCTGTTGATCAATTTGTCTATTGAAAAAGTCATAAACACAGACTAAAATGGCAAATGTGCGTTCAAGAAACTGGCAGTGGCCCTCCCGCTTCTTTCTGCTGTCATGTTTATACTGAAAACAATGGAGGGGGGCCCTGGCAGCCAATCGTGGTCTAAATGCAGCTTAATTGCTTTGGTACGGAGGTTCTCTTTCTCCTCCATTGGATGATTATTTGTACTGGGCACCACTAAAATTCTTAAAATCTGAAACAGGGCTTTTCGGAGCCCTGTTATATTCTCTGGATAGGGGTTATTTTTAACCTTATAATGCTACACAGGTCCCACAGTCACCCAGATAGAAAGGCTTTGGCATTGTACTCGATTCATTTGGCCTTTTTTTTTACTAAAATCCGGAGATGGATCTTTTTTTTGTATTTTTTTACTTATTGGAGTCTCTGCTGATCCCAGCCAGAAAATAGTTTGGCACAGAGCCTCCTGGAAAAAGAATTGAGAATTGAGAACATATTACATGAATTATTGACAATGTAAATTAGTGAGCTTTAGAGATGCTGGTTGGTGGATTTTGTTACCTTCAAACAGAACCAAGCTAGCTGTTTCCTCCTGTATATGCTAAGCTAATCGGCTGCTCACAAAAGCTGTAACTGTTGGTAGGAAATTTAAGAAGTGTATTTCTCAAAATGTTGAACTACTTAAAACCGGCACTCCACTGATGTTACACATGAAGACAAGCTTACTTCTCATGGGGAGGACTACTCAATAGGGATACATGGATCTGATTCGTTACATTGGAATTGGCTGAAATATTCCGGTATTCTGTTAGGTCAGGTGCAACTGATCCACGGTGAGGTGTATATTCAGTTTTTAAGCCCCAAGCAATCCCTTGCTCAAGTTAGCTTACACAAGAATGATCCCACAGTGTGGTATGGGGCTTTTAAATCTGACAGAAGAGAACACTGGTAGGATTTGTACTTGTTATCAACAAATTCCGTAAGCCGAGGTATCATAATTGATTATAGTGAGAGAATAATGTTGAATGGTTGTATATTGTCTTCTATGGCCCTGGAGATTTGCCAAGTTTGAGAAAAAAAACCCTTGATAATGTCATCAGTGTCATTTCGGTTAAGGTTTGAGACATACGTGGGTGGTAGAGCGGTCTCCCACCAACCGGAGGGGTTGTGGTTCTATCTCGGCTTGTCCAGTCCACATTTCAAAGTGTCCCTGGGCAAGATACTGAACCCCAAACTTCCCCTGATGTGTGTCATCATCGGTGTGTGAATGTGTGTATTTGTAGATGTGCTACATCATGTAGAAGGAAAAAAATAGGCAGTTTGAATGTGTGTGTAAATGTTTGAATGTATTGTAAAATCCTTCGAGTAGTCAAAAAGACTGGTAAAGTGCTGTACTATATAAGTACAGTCAATTTACATGGTGTGGGCATTTATGAAGCAGAGAGGGCCTAACATACTGTTGATGTTATTGATGCTGTTGTTATTGGAGCTTGGCCTATACTGTTGACTAAAAGTCAGGATATCTCAGCTTCTGCTGGATCAACAAATACTAATTAATTGGTTTACCATGATAGATAGACCATTTTTTTCGAACAGGTTATAGGTTAGAGGGCAGGTTTTACACATGAATCTAAATAGGAATAAGCCAATTACAGTGGATGAATGAAAGGAAAATGAATCGATCACTGTGACTCTTAAATCTGAAAAAGTGGTAGAGTTAGACAACTCAGATAATATGTTGTGGCTCCTGTATACGGTATATTTTTACATTAGGAGGACTAAAGCAATTTGTGGCTGTGTGTTGCCTTTGTATGGACAGTGTGTCTGTTTTATCTCAGTCTCATGCTGTGCCAGCCTCCATGACTCTTCACTATGACATTTTCTGGATTCTTCTGTTTATGAAATCCTCCCCTAACACCACCATTGGCTCTCTCTCTCTCTGTCTTTTCTTTTCTCTCTGTCTGACTTTATTTCTCGCTTACTCACTGACTGTTGCCAACAGGTAATGTAGATACCGGTATCAAAATTCTTTAGTCCCAAATGGTCAGTGGTTTTTTGAATGAAGCACTACATTCATTAGTAGCAGCAGAGTCATCCCTTTTTTTTTTACGGAATGTCTCCACAGAAACCCAGTTCGATTAATGCAAATATCTAGATATTGTAATACTTTAATCAGTGGCCATAGGCGTAGTCATCATTGTGTTACCTCATTCAATGACAGAAAAGGACTTAGCAGATCCAGACACAGTAATAAACACTGACAAAATATGGCAGTTGGAAAGAAGATAAGGTGGATTTGGTTGTTTCTTCGATTCAAAATATTGCTGCAGTTTCATGGAGTCAGGTTTCAAACGCTCAGCAGAGGGAGGTCTCAAAAAAGTCCCTGCTCACTGCAGCGTTATCGCAGGATGACACTGTCTACTGGGACAAGAATGTGTAACTGCATATAGTAATATCCTGTGATTGACTTGCTATCAGCAGGATGGTTCAATTCTCTCCAAGTTGATTCTCATACTGCACAGAAATAAACTAAAACACGTATGGTCAGTTATTTAAAGGGTGAAGAATTTGTAGTAAAATGGGGAAACCATATAAACCACTGCTATTATCTCTGCCCTGTTATACAGTCAAACTCTATGCAGATACAGTATGTGCCTCGTCAGCGGAGGAAAGAGGAGGATGGACGAAAGAGAAAGCATTGTTGCTGAGAAACAGCTAACCTCACCATGATGTAGACCTTTGATAATGGACAAGAGGGAGAGGAGAAAGCAGAGATAGGTGTTGTTATTAATCTTGACTGGTATTTAAGAATGGAAGAGCATATAAAGGAGAGGACAGAAGAAAGGACAGAAATAGAAAGTTTAGGATGCTTCCAGAATACCCAGATGAATTTTTTGATCTGCCACATGGTGTTCTTACCTATTCTGGCTAATGAGACCTGTGGTCAGGTTGTATTTGGGTGGTGCTATGCTGAAATTACGCTTTTTCACCATCTAGATTAATATCCTCGGGCATTTTATGGGTAGAAGGACTCCACATAAATCAGAAAACACAACATATGATGTTGATATTTTTTTTGCACGATATAAACATTAAGGCTAATTTTCTAACATTGGCATTCATTCGAGTCGAATTTGTGCCCACTCAATGAACTTATATTCAAAATTTCTTCCTACCACCTTCTGAATAAAATAAGTCTCTTTAGTTGCAAAATGCTCCACTATGTTCAACAGCTAGCAACCAGCCAGTGAAAAAAGTCTGACTGAAGTAGTAATTTAGATAATCAATTCATTGTAGCCAGTTTTTGGTTGTGGCATCTCCACAGTGACGATTTGCTACTTTTCTCTGCTGGTCAGGCAAAACAATAGAAGATGTCATGTGTGGAAATTATGATGAGTATTGTTGATTTCTGACATTTCTGTCTTTCCTGGCAACTGCATCTCAGTTACTTCCTCTGGCTGAATGAGGCATACATTGTGTGCTATGAGCATCAGCTGAAGAGCATAGGTGAATAGGGGGACGGATTTACTTGCTTGTCTCCTAAGTCTGTCAGATTGTGACTGATGGTCTTGGGCATGAAGATGCATATACATTCTTGATCAGGTGGGTAAAATGATGCACTGTTCCACTGATTGACAGGTGGTGGTAATTTACCAAGAAATACAGCTATAGATTAGATTAGAATATATTTTTGGAGATTGTCTTTGGCTCACCAAACAATGCACTAGCAAAGACAGGTAAGAAGACTACAATTTAGTAAACATGGATGTAAGCAATATAGAATGTGAAATACTAAAACACTTGACCTTGCAAATGTTTTACGAAAGAGGAAATGCAGCAAAGGCTTTTGTTAGACCTCAATGATACATACAATGCATTTTATTTAGAAATTTGAATTTAAATACAATTTTTGTTTTTTTTAACAAGAAAACTCCACAGGAAACCTTTAAAGCCTGAAGCATTTACACATCAACAAATGCTGCAAAACAATGAATAAAGGGTAGAGGAAGATTTATAAAATTGAAAAGTGTACCTGGTCAGTCAGGATTAAGAAATATGATGGGAATGGAAAGAATGCGGCCTCATTTCAGCACCGTGTGTGTGTCTGTTTGTGTGTGGGTGTTGGTGTGGGTGTGTGGGTGTACGTTTATTCAGATGACTAATCAAAAATTAAGTTGTTTCAGTGAGTGGGGTAATTTAAATCCGTGGGTTTGTTTATGCTTTATCTGTTGGTCAGGCTGTGCTCTGAAACCAGAAAGCAACAAATTCACTCTTGCATTTGAAATCAGTAGACTCCTAATAGCCAATAGCCATGTAAAATGTGTAAGCAACTCCATGTTATTGATTAATTGTTCGAGGTAATTCCCTTTGAAAAAGCATGTGGGGGTAGAATGTTTGACAGTAATGGGTAAATCATAGTTGTAAATCATTTATGGAGAGATGAGCAGCTTGATTGGCAGAAAGGCATTTTCAGAAATTTATGATGACTTTATTGCACCAACCTTCTCCAAAAATCACCTCTCATGTACAAAAATAAGCCAAGGAAAAAAAACTATATTCATTCACTGTGTTTGTTATTGTATGTGCTTCACAATAACAGCCTCAATGTCATTCACAAATGAAAAACCTTTAAGGTGAAACAATAGTAGCAGGAAGTGATTGCTGACTCAGCTGTAACTTTGAAGCCCTGATGCTGCTGTAGGAGGTCATTCATTTCGGACTGGTGAAAAGTAACAAATTAGCTTACAACATAGATCCTCTGTTTTTTACTTGGACTCTGAAAAACGTCAATAGATTTATTGCAATCATCGGCTTGGTGATCCTTGGTTCAGTTTCTTAGTTATGCAGAGTGAGCTTACTACTGAAGGTGAAGTGTTTCTGGAAAAAGTAGCACTGTGAAGCTTCATGGGGACTGTGAGTGAAGAGATTTTTCAAGGTTTGTTAAAAAAAATTCTGGATTGTATTGATGTCTTGACTCTGACCTGGCCTTTCCTTAACATTGTTTTTTAGACCTTTCTGTGCAGCTTTGGCTTTATGTTTGGGCTTAGTGACTAACTGGAAAGTGCATCATCTCAGAACAAGAATTCTATGACAAACTGTAGCATTTTTCCGTTAACCAACCTGTATGCACACATAAAATCACATGTGGAGATGAATTTGCCTTAACTGAGTAAGGTTATTAAAAAATGTACAATAAAAATAAGCTATCAGTAATAAGTAATAAGTAATATCAATGAGAGAATACAATTTAAAAGAGGTTGAGGAAAAATCTTGTAGTGAGTTAAATCTTAAAACTGACTCTGTAATAAACTGGTAGCCAGTGTAAAGGGGGGTTAGTTTTATTAGTAGTCTGGCTGCTGCATTATGTACAAGTCTAGGTATTGTTTTCTGATTAATGTTTGTTAGGAGCTCATTACAATATTCTACAATTGAAGAAATTTTTGAGGCTTTACAATGATTTATAAAGCTCCATATCATCAGCATATAGATGGAGGGCGACGTCATGTCCTGTGGCACTCCAAAGTATACCAAGAAGGGGGCTGAAACATGGTCACCAATAGAGATAAAACATTTGGGGTTTGACAAGTAGGGGGTAAACTATTTCAAAGGCATCACAGATAAAACCACACAGTGCTGGAGTCTAAAAATAAAAATATTGTGAACAGTTGTATCAAAGGCTATGGACAAGTCTAGCAATGTGAGACCTGAGCATTCACCTGAATCAGCAGTCATTAAGAATTTGTTACTCTAATACATACAATCTTAATACGGTTGTTTTATTAATGTGGTTCTTTCAGGGCTTCCATGAGTTATAGCATCACTGTCTCTTCAAGGTGTTTTGCTGCAAAGGGGAGAGTTTAAGGTGAGACAGAAGATTGGTGTAAATAAGATAGGAATTAAGAGGTAAATCAGTGAAAGAAATGGGAACCATGATTTTCATTCTTATCCCACTGACTATGACCTATCCAAAAAAAGTTCAAACACTTATAAAGGGAGGATGCACTAATAAAGAACTGACAAGTTTTATAAGCTCATTTATAATATTAAAAAGAACTTTGAGACTGTGTTTATCAGCCCATATTAAAACAGAAAAATATGTGGCACATGTGAATTGCAGGAAGTCATTAGGTCCTTCATTTGCTGGCAGTGCACATGAAGCTTTGTCCTCCTCCATCTTTATAAAGGCCAACTACAGAGAAACATCCTTACAGCATGATACCAGGGCTTGTGGTGGGGATGGAGTGTTTTCTGATCATTTGCAGTTCGAGTCAATCTAAATTTAGCATTAGTGCCCCAAAAGCTTCAGTTTTATTCAGCAGCCTTAAAAGCTGTGGATGTGGAGTCACCCAGGAAGCAGCTCCTGTAAACACAGTGCTCCTTATCTCAATCCTGTAATCTTGGGGTGTATTCTTGATCAGAGTCAAAAAAATACCCTAATTACTTCCTTATGTGTCAGTGTGTGGTTTTTATTGCGAGATTCAGAGATAACCATTGAACATCTTATTTATGTGGCTGTTAGATAGTTCAATTGTGTGAGAAATAGCAGTTCAAGTCCTGCTCTTTACAGATAAAGACTCATGTTGTTTTTTCCATAGAAATTGGGTAATGCTGGGCCCCTGGAATAAGATGAAGATTTAACTATGAAATATATAATATATATTATATCTACATAAAATCCTACCAATAGGAAAAATTGTAGAATAGAAATATTTATTAGAAAATAATATCATGTTTCCAAAATTATGACTTTGATATGATATCTGCCTAAATATCTCAATACCAATACTGAATCGATACCATGAGTCTGTTCAGTCGTTTTTAAATCTAATTTGACTTAACAGAAGAGATGAAAACATGCTCAGTACAGGGTAGAACTCCACCAAGGATGTGTGTTGAGTTATTTGTGTTCAGTCTACTTAAGTGCACTACTGTAATTTGCAGGCTAATAATCCTGGGTTTGAGCCTCATCACCATAAAGTGCCAAAGCTACACTTATTGTCATTTATGTTTATTATTTCCATGCTCAACAAAAGTGCAGTTTATGTGCTGGTAAGTGTTTCCTTGTTTGTTTGTTTTTTCATCCATGTAGGTGTATTTTGAAAGACTCTGTATATTAATAACAATAATAATTTAATGATTGAAAATAATCAGATATTCTTTAACCTGATGTCTCCCATATTTGAAGTTTATATGATTTCTTTGATAATTTACTTTATGTTTTAAACCAGATATCACTTATTAAACAGCATATAATAAGGCTCAGTGCACCTCTTTGTGGAGGTCTGGGCTCAGCTGAGCACATTCTATAGTAATAGAAATGAATTTTTCGTACATGCCATGATTAACATTACCAGTACTGACATTGATCATTTATTTATCACTCATACTTGTAAATTTCTGATTTTTAGCAGCTTGCAAGCTATGGCAAATTTAACTTTACAAGTGTGAATACTGCTTTTGCGTATAGAGATGTTAGCCATGTTGGTAGGTTTGCTGAAAAGATTCAGCCATATTAAACAATTATCATGGCCCCTAATTCCCTCGTCAAACTCAAATAAATCATACTGTGTT
Source organism: Istiophorus platypterus (assembly GCA_016859345.1). Taxonomy (NCBI): domain Eukaryota; kingdom Metazoa; phylum Chordata; class Actinopteri; order Istiophoriformes; family Istiophoridae; genus Istiophorus; species Istiophorus platypterus. The sequence continues at coordinate 2,184,778 of CM029121.1, forward strand.
ATGTTATCTGTCACGTTAGCCAACCTGTCGCTCTTTGAATTATTTGAACAGGTTGGTGTGTCTGTTGGTGAGATGCTTTGGCTTTCATGGTGTGTGGAAGCAGAGTACTGCACACATACAGGCACACAGGCACACACACACACACACACACACACACACACACACACACACACACATACACACACACACACACAAACACACACACACACACACATACACACACACACACACACACACACACACACACACACACACACATACACATACACTCACACACACACACACACACACACACATACACACACTCTGCCCCACTGCCGCACATCAGTGCAATTCTGGAAATACAGCACTTATTAAAACACTGTCATTTTAAATGTATCAGTAAAAATAAAATGGAGTTTGGTACCGTTTTTAACAACAGGTTATTGCTTTATGTATCACTGTACTGTGAAACAGTACAGCACACTTCAATTTTAATGACCCCATATTGTGACATAATTTACATTTTTACCCACAATACTGGAACGGTTCTATGAAGAACAATTCATCAGTACGTTACGATATTCTTAACCCTTAACCCTACAATACTATTTTTCTGGAGCCCAAATATCTAGGGGGCAACTAATCAAGCTTGAGACTGTTAGCAGGTGTAAAGACAGTCTGTAATCATGTAGGCGTCAGGGTTTCCTGGATATTAAGTTTGAGTGATAGATTCATGAGGCTTATCAGACACCAAAACACAGTGGTTTATACTGTCTGACAGGATTTTATAGCTCTGGAAAGTTATCAGAGTGTTAGTCATTTAATCGTCCGTTTCCTCAAACAAAAACGATGATGGCATTTGCCCTGAACATGGACTCATGTGAAGCAGCAATTGACGAGGAAGTAGACATAGAATATATGCAGCCCTTTTTCAGAGGCAGTAACAGCCGAATGTACTTGAGGTATTTAAAGTGAAAGTAGAGCTTGTGCAGAAAAATATCTGTTGTGACTTTTATATATATATATATATATATATATATATATATATATATATATATATATATATATATATATATATATATATACAACATTATTACTGTTGATAATGATGCATCAGTGTGTAAGCAGCATTTTACTGTTGTTTTTTACTGCTTGAGATAGAGCTAGTTGGAACTACCTAACCGTATATATAGCTAGTTTAGTTAGCTACTGTACTTAAGAGATGGCAAGTATGACACTGAATCTCTCTATCAGCTGTTAAGCAAACAGCAGCAGATGGTCAAGATGCATTCATCTTTTCATCTTTTCACTGCTTTAAAGTGTCGGCAGAGACAGTAGAGTAACTATTTAAAATCCAGCCACTGTAATGTGTGAAATATGTATTTATTAGTTTATATTGTTGGTACAAGTGTTGTTTTGTTCACTTCAAGGATAGTTTCAAGTCAGCTGAAGGGGCGCCTGCTTTTTAGGTGAAATTGAGTGGAAACCACACTCATCTGGTAGAAATTGGTGTTGGAAAACCGCCCAGCACAATGTCCTCACTGTGTCACCGTGGACTTCTTCTGTATTAAACCAGACCACAATCTCTTCCTTACCATAACCTTGTAAGATGGCTTGATACCAAGTTACAAAATGTTGGGTTTCTGCAGTGGAAAGTTGTTAAAGGTAATCAACCAGGAATATATGTTTTCCTAAATTCATTGTTCACCACATTGGGCTGCTGGATGATGTTAAATTACACTGTGGCAAAAGTAAAGTTTCATCTTTTTTGCCAGACACCCCTTTGAGTCCTATGTGACCACCTGATTGGGTTCCCTTGCATCCAGAAGAATCCACACTTAAAAGATTTTCACTGTGCTTTTATCTTTGCCAGCATGACTGTGACACCTAGATCCCAGGCTTTTCTATGTCCCCATTGTTCTTTCTAAAAAATAACATGTCTTTAAATCGTCAGATCAATTTAGAGCATAGTGTTTGCACATTTAAGTATTATATATGTGGAGTTAGCTGATGTTCTACCATCTTTTTGCACTCAAATGATGTTAAAAAAACCTGCAGTGATGCTTTACAATGAGGTATGTTTGAAAAAATGCATATTGATACAATGATGGGAGGATGTTGGGAAAAGAATTCCGTGGTGTATGTGTGTGGTCAGAAACGGTATGTTCAATAGCAAGAAGGAGGGGCAGGAAAAACTGGTAATGTCAGCAGGGAAGAAGAAAAGGGAGGACCGCCTTGCTTTTTCCTTTTTCCTCCTCCTCCTCCTCCCTCTACCCCCCTTATCAGTGTGGTAGAGAGCACAAGAGAGGATCAGTAGGAGAGCAGACGTAGCATTAACAACTGGGACAGTGGAGATGGGGGAACAGAAAAAGGGAGTCAGACCGGGATAGAGAGAAGAGAAATGAAATAAAAGAAAAGACATATAGTTTTCCCACTGTCTAACAAAATTTAGAGTGAGAGAGTGCAAGAGTAACGAAAGCAAGACACCAGAAAGTAAACCAGCTAAGAGTCAGCGAGGACTGAGCACTTTTTTTCTGGAATTGCGTGGATCCATCATTTGGAAGACTCGACATCAACCACCAAAGCTATCATGTATAGTGGATATGGAGGTATGAACTCGTGCAGTACAGCTCAGAGAGACTAACTCATCTTTAATCATTAACTCTGTGTGTTTGTCTGGATTAACTCGGTGTTGCCGGTTAACAGGTTTGTAACTTATTATGAGCTGATGGCCAGAGAGATCACTCCAAATACCAACCAACCAACAGAACCTGTAATGTGGTTGGAGCAACATTTGTTTGTCATGTTCATATGATTCAGTTTAAGATTCTCCCTGAACGCAGCAACTAACAAACTGTATCAGATGTATTTTCCAGCACTTTTCATTTCTTAATTAAAGTGGTCAGGGATGTCAAAATAAGGGTTTCTCCTGCTAACGAAGAGATTAGCAGGGTCATTCCACCTTAAAGGACCACACCACTACCATTACATAGTGTAGCAAGTTTAACCAGGGTTTTTTCAATACCTAATTTAATTTGGAATCTGGTTTTTAGAATATCCAGGTTTGTTGAACAGGATTTGGATGATAGCTTCATATTTTTTCATATCTGCCTTATAACAACACTCATGTGCCTATATGTACAGTACACTGAAACATTTTTTAGTTGCTGTGATTGTTACCCCTTCTGTTGTGTTCAAATCCATCATGAAGTTCAGCTGATGAGAAGTTAATTTTTTTTGCCTATGATGAGGACTTTTGATTTTGCCCCCATTACTTACATTGCAATTGCTTTAAAAACAGATCTCTTTACCGCAATTATGGACAGGAGGAACAATGACAGCAATGAATAAGCCTTTCACTACAGGCCAGAATAGTTTTAAGACTTCATATAATATGAACCCCGTATAAACCTATTCTTTGAGAAAACCTCAATATATATATATGTTGACAAATAAAGAGAAGTTGTATAAGCTTGAACTATTATTTAGCGGTTTTAGTTTCAAAGTCCATTTTAGTCAACATATTTCTTTGTCAACAATTTCAAAAAGCAACAGTTTTTTTTTAATGTTTGTCTCATTAATATTTCGTCTTTATTGAGGAAAAAAAGTTTGGTGTCGGGTATAGCAATTTTCGTTAACTAATTTAAAACAACACAGAACCCAAACCACATGGTCAAGACCGGACCGGGCAGTGAAGGCCATAGTGAAGGCCAGAAAAAAAGGAATATGTGTGCGTGTGTGTGTGTGTGTGCGTGTGTGTGTGTGTGTGTGTGTGTGTGTGTGTGTGTGTGTGTGTGGCATGAGCATTTTCCCAATGGAATGAATCGTCTGGAAATACTGTACATATTTTGCTTACGTTACCATGACAACAAGTTCTCAAGGAGGAGGTGTTGAGTGTCCAAAACAAAAGTAACAGCAAATAAACTATTATGCTCAAATAGACTTGAAAAAGAGGAAATTACCAATAAAGGCCCATCCCTACAAAGAGCTTGGATGTAAAGATCAAGATTATGTTGCACCAACATTTTTGTGAGTGCGTTGCTGAGTTGCTATGGGAAGTCCTTCTTTCTTAGAAGCAGCTAGTTTGAAACTTGTAAATCATTTTTTTGGGAAACATCTGTATGACCATGTAAACAGGAAGTCACTGCAGCGTCATAAGCTGAACATGATTTCCAAAAAGAACAGTTTAAGCAACCTTTTGGTTATTTTTGATTTAGTCTAATCTTATTGGAATAAGGATTTGTAATTTTTTAACTGCAATATATATTGTGTTTTTTGAAATTTAAATGTATTTAAAAGAACTTCCCAGTTTCCTTAAAGTTCTACAAATACAGTTCCAGGATAAAATCTGCAGTGATGCTGGTTAATTAAGGTTAGTGTTGCATATTCTACTGTAACTGCTGGGATAAAAAGAAAAAGCTTACATAATGACTAAACAGCATTTCCATTAAGTGTTAAGTAGAACTTGTCAACCATAACTGATATTACCTCTTATGCACTGTAAATATTCAACAACAAAATCTATTTCTATGCAAAATCTACTTTTATGGTGTCTCCATATATGTTTTCATATCTCGGATGTGCTATTTCCCATTTATTTTGCTGGGGTATGAAAAAGAATTTCATTATAAAGACTTTATCCTTGCTTGAGTTATGTAATTAGTCGGAGTTCCTTGGACATTAAAACATTATAACAGTACAGCTTATATTTAAATAAAAATAAATAATGAAAATAAAACAAAATACATATAAAATAAAATAGAATGAATATTGACTGTCAATTTTGATGATTTTTCTTTTACACTTATACTTTTTTTACATTACACTTGTAAAATTAATGCAAACTACAGTTTCCTGGTGTGAGGGAAAAATCTAAAATAGCACAACATGCCTTGGAAAGTGGTCAGCAATAGTATAACTTATTAGTCATTTGTTATATATTTGCTATTTGAAGAGCTGCCAGAATAAAAGAGATTTCATATTTCCTCTTCATTCTAACAAGACAAACATAGACAAACAAAGTTGGGGCAATTACTGTCTTACAATTGCATATTTGGAAAATTGAGAATTGAGTATCAGTACAATGGGTCTTTAGTATCAGTGCACAGTTGGAGCTGTTGGCAGCTACAGTAAGAAAATATTAATATCAAAATCAGCTCTCAGATCAGCTGTATCCTTTTGTGTTTGTCTGCGCACAGATTTAGCAGCTTTACTTCTCAACATACTGTCAAATACCTCTGTCACACAGTAACCACAGTGATTTTAAGACATTGGACTAAATATTCAGACCGACTCCCTCAGATTTTTCAGGTTCATAGAAGCAAGCAAACACTGTATATGCATTTACAGAGAAGAGTCACATAAATTTTCCCATTTTCTCACACTCCTGTTCCCATTCTACCATATACACTGATCAGCTGGTTGGTTTTAGTCAGTATGGCACCCATGGTGACACTACATAATAGAGCTATTGTCGCCGTTTGTGGCGTTTGTGTCATTTCAAAACTTGAGTGCCATATTTTACTGTATTTCAAATTATTTTCAAGTTTATTTGACTAAATATGGGTTTTATGGAGTAAGATACAGTAAAAGTATCTACATATTCAAAAGTGTGATATACAGGGACATTTCCCTGAAATGTTGTTGCTATCTATCTGTATGTTGTTTGGCAAATCTAAGAGTAGTATTAAAAGAGGTTTTGTATGTTTTATCTGATCAACAAGAAAAAGGTCTGACACATAACTCTGCCTGAAACAAAAAATTCTGCTTCCTTTCAGATTAAATAACAAGACATGAAGTGTTGCTTAGTAAGCTTTAGAGCTTCTGGTAGATGTAGTCTTGAGCTTTGGACAGAGCTAGGCTAACTATTTTCCCAAAAAATGCCTTTATGCTGAGCTAGACGCTACCGTTACTCCAGATCTGGACCACCGGGGATATCATGTCATTTTTCTTCTCAGAACCTGATACCTACATTACAAACTGTAAAACTAGAAAAATTATAAGGGAACGCCACTCAAAGTCTGGGCAAATCCATCTATTTCCGGGCTTCATGGGGAAGCATTTTTCTGATGCACACACCAATGACGACACAATAAAACCTCAACTGGAAGGCAACATAAAGTATTTTAGTTTGTATTTGATTAAAATAATAAATACTAACATTTAGTAAAATCCTTTCTGCTTGTAAATTGATGTCAAAATATGACATCAATGATATTAAATAGTTGCTTACAGTAAAGAATCTGAAAGTTTTCTTCTCTTCACAAAAGTTATTATGGAAATTGTAACCCAAAAAAAGTGAAAACTTTAGGAAATATAAAATATATACACAGAAGAACCCCAGTTTTTCACAGTCAGCCTTTTCCTTTGTTTATGTTTGGCATTGTGCACAGAAATCGGAAAACTCACAAACGATCTGACTGGAATTCATCATGCCAAGTTTATGCTGAGAGGTTCTCCTTTGTTAAGCTAGTAGCAGCTAATGAGGCCTTACGGTGCTAGTCTCAAGCAGAGATGTTCTGGCTGCAGAACCTTCTGGATTCACAAACATACCACATTTTTTATGCATGCAGCAGCACTCCCCGATTCCTGTAAACACACTTTGATGTGTAACATCTGCACACTTCACCTTTCACACACAGCCATGAGATTGGTATCAGTCTTCTCAAATCAGTCTAGGAAAGAAAGCAAATAAGTGCATTCTGCAAAATGCTGAAGCATTTTGTCAAGACTTTGGAATACAGTCCTACTATCTAAACTGCCATTGTTTGAGATCAGTATCCGTATTCTATGAAAATAAACTTACTTGCTAGAGATAGTCCATCAAAGTGGACACAGTTTCTGCTTTTATTGATGTCAAAGTTACATTATTTCTGCATGTTTATACAGTTCTAAACTGCATATTAAGTGGCTGAGGTCTATAATGTGTTATGACACAACAATAACATTACTCTGACAACTAAACTAGGCATTATGCTCACTGCTTTGGCCTTTTCAGCCTTATGATAATTTTTCCATCACTAGTATCCTTTTCCTGGAAATGAGCAAGCATGGCTGTACAGTAAAGCTGATGGGTTATTCCTGTGACTCAGTATGGCCATAAACTGCTAGGCTTTTCCTGACCCTGCCCTCCTTGCAGGATGTCACTCCCTCCAGGGTTTCCTTCTCCTAAAGACAGTAGTATGTGGGTGGGAAAGGCCTGGAGTTATGAGGCTAAACTGTATGTAATGTGCGTTGGGGGATGAGAGAACAGTGTATGAAATAGCAGTGTTGTTAGGGGAGGAAACTATTAACATCAAATGAAGCATTAATGATCCCAAGGGGATGGAGCTATCTTTCACTAGGAGAATCCATTAGTCTTTAAAAGCCATTTATTTAATGTTATTTGTACAGTCAAAAGTGTCAGGGACAGGAGGCTAAATAATTCGGTTCATGTCTCGTTGTTCTTGAATAAACGACCATAGTTATGAGTACAGACGAATGTCCCTCACAGATTTTTATCCTGAACTTAAACATACAAACCCTTAACATAACCTAATTTTTATACCTTCACCATCTCTGGGCCTAAGGTATTTTCACACCAAGTCTGGAATTAGGTGCAAGATATTTGCACAAAACCAAGCAGATAACAGTTCCCTGTGTTTCACATGCAATGTAAAAGCTTTCCAGCCCAACAGGAAAGATGACCCAGGGTCTGCTGGGATTTTATAACTGAGCTATGACCAGAGTGCATGCATTTTGTTTTTTTGACTGTGTTGAAAAGTGATGTTTTCATATCACAAACGATGAACATGGGTCTTTTGAGTGAAATATGACACTCATGTGGGCAGATATAGGAATTTAGTGTGGAGCAGCTCTCTGCAGCTGAGCTGAGCTGTAGTGCTATACTGTATTTGTTTAGTAGAGTTTAATTGATAATTTTCAGTGATGATGTAGCATGTGTTACCTTACTGCAGCTGTCAGATATATTGTACTGTTGCTCACACTATGTCAGTTTATAATTATTGATACCCTTCCTGGAGTTCTGTATATTGTGCCAACATTTAGGAGAAACAGTAACTTGTTTGTGTCCAATTCCCAAATAATCTCTAATGACCGGTCCAGCATTACATGGACCAATAGTTCAACTGTGAAACAGACTGTGTTTGATTATTATACTACAAGGCCTTTCACTCATTAACCTACCACACTAATGCCAACAATATTAACCAATGTTTCCTGAGCTTATTTGTTTTTTAACTTAACTTAACATTCCCCACGAATATAAGAGTGTTGTATTGTTACAATGATTTTGTTGTTGTTGTAAAAAACTTAAAAGCTGATCAGTGATAACAACCAGGCAGTGCCATCAGCAGATCCTTATTTTCATAAAGTTTAATGTTGAAGTGAACGATATCCTGCCAGCATATAGATATAAAATTTCAGTTGTGTCTATCGAAAAGAAGTCAAATCAGTCATTGTCAGGTGGCTGTTTTTTAATTGTGAAATATTTATTTGGTATCAGTGTTAAACCTCTAGTATGGCTTGTGGTCTGTACCAGATATGAAATGTGTGGGATTAATATTTGTGTCATAGTAATGCATGGTCATTCATAGGACTGAAATATTTGCAGGTTTCTTGTGACAAACTGAGATTTAAATTGGACCCGCGCTATTTGCATAAGGATTTTTTACTAAAATTAAGTTAAATTATTAATGAATCAAACAAGAAATTAGTCAGTTTACTCAGGATTTTCATTCTGCTAAATCTTGTTTCACTTAAGTTTTTGGCTGAACCATTCAGCTTGATAACACAAGACTGCTGAGTCTGGAGCTGTAGCACAGGTGTGCTGTTGTACTCAGCAGTTTCGATATTATTCAAGACACAAGTGTGTTTTCCCTCCTCCTTGCTGTGTGTGTTGTTTCTTGGTTCTGTCAGCCTGTATGGTTTTTACATTCCTTACATGACAGTACACATGCGCCAAATTTTCCCAGGGGTGCATATATACATGCACACCCATAAAATGCAACAGACAAAGAGACTGCTTCTAATGGAAATTGCACAGAATGAACTACCAGCTTGCCATTCTTAGAGCCGTAACAGTAGTGAGTCAAGAAATGCTGGGTGGACTAGAAAAATGGTCAAGGCCCACAAAATTCAAATGGACATGAATATACTCTGCATATTTCCTGGCAATAATTGGATATTTTGTGTGGAAATGAGACATCTTGGCCAGAAGATGCCACTAAAAGAAACTGGCAGAATTATTGTTTTGTGTACAATAGCAATTTTATCATAATGCTTTTTATCTCTAAGTCAATATTGGTATATGCCACTATATATGTTAAGTCAATATTTCTGGTAAGACAAGATTCATGACAGCTTAAAACTCTTGGGTAGTTGAATTAAAACTGAAAAATTACCAAGAATTCCCTGAGCTGCAAACAGAAAATCAATTTAAATTTAAATCAATAAATTACAAAGAAGCAAACAAATTCAGTTATGTTGCTTTACATTTCAATTCAAATCTCAGTCTGACTCACTTTTTTCTGCTGAAAATCCAGACAGTAATGCTGAGGCACAGTTGACAGTTTTTCAGCATAGTTAATGATATGTCCGAATGCAGCCACAGTATAAGTAGACAAATGGCTTTTTATGCTGAGGGTTGTTGATTATTGTCGCTTTGAGCCAACACTCAACATTTCCTTAGAAGGAGCTCCTGTCTGCCCCCTCTATCCAACTTTTGCAGCTAAAACAATAGCATTTGTTTAGCAGAGTTGACCAGCCCTGCTGTGCCTATTTTAAGACATGGGCAGTCCATTCATAAAGGATTGCATTACGAATTATTAGATATAGCCTCTGTTCAGTAATTTGTTTAGCTCTTAGTATTGTCAAGCATAATGATAATAACAAAATTATATATGAATATTGCACATTGATTTTCATAACAAACTGGCTAGTATTTGTTGAAACATATTTTTATGTCCACCAACATTACCATCCCTAGGTCAACGTGCTAGTGGGGTAAAAACAATGTAAGGTAGATATGCACTTAGTGTTGTGCTGTGTGTGTGTGTGTTTGAGTGCAAGCAGCATTTTTCCAGAATGGTCTGGGAAAGAGAGGCCAGAGAGCATCAAACAATAGGTGTGGTGTCACACACTCGCTTACCACAGGCATATGGAAGGTTGAGTGTGTGGCACAGAGCCACAGTTCCAGTGTTTATATGAGGACATCAATAGCAGAGGAGATGGTGTGACTGGAATCTGTTGTTGTCACTGGACAGGACTGCACCACTGTTTGGACCAGGTAGGGAACACAAACACAGCACAGTTTGAAGGGTCCATTCCAGTTTGCTGAGTTTAATTGATCTACTTCTGGAAGAACTAGATAAGGATGTTGACTGACTAACTAATGAAAGGCTGTTAGTAAGGCTGGAGATTACATAGGAGACAGGGCAGAGGGATGTGGGACAGGGAGAAATGTGCCGACTACCACTGACTTGTCTGGACTGTGACTCTGACAAAGACCTTGAGCCATGTCAAGGTTGGTGTTTGGTTTTACCAGGGTGTAGGGGTGTCTGGTACATACCTTAGTTTTGGGTTCATGGTTCACTACAATTTGACAGAGCCCGGAAAACGAGAAAAACAGAAGATGAAATTTTTGATGATGACTCATTGGCCTTTGTTCTCGTTGTTATGTTGCTCAAATATTGGTGTATGGTAGATAAAACATTATTCTATTCTATATTCTGTGGTAAAACCCCTGCACCGTCGCCCTTTTTTATGTATGCACATTCGCAACAATTAAAATGTATAAACTTGTGCAAGCTGAATTCTGGTCCATGCATGAGTTGCTCTCCAACTCTGTAGCTGGTGCTGTGGACACATCTACAGCAAGCACACAGGAAGGCTGCTGTAGAAGACGAAAACAGGAAAAGCTAAATGCTAAAGTTCTATTTTGAAATCTTTACTTTGGCTATTTAATATGGTACCATTTTACAGCACAGGTGCTGTTTTCTCCTTGCTTATTTTGTTCTCCTGGTCTTTATAAATTTGCTAGTTATCTGATCATTGATGTGTTTCTGAAGAAGGAAGTGATTGGGTTGGGGGGGACCACAGACCAATGAGCTAGTCATCAAAGAGCCTTGTGCAGGTGCTTGTTTGTGGTTTGTGGAGCCCAGTGCGAGAACAATGCAGCAGGCTCCTATTAGAGTTGGATAAACTTTGACAATGCAGTCTTAAATTCAAAACAACATTTGGTTTACTGCTGTTTTTCCGCTCTTGGCACCATAAATACTGTTAAAACTGCTATATACACATCTGGATTTTTGAATCTGAAAAGAAGGGAGAAGATTTTGATGCAAATGGAAGTATCAGGTTCAAAGGATTGATATGATAATTATTGTTTCCCTGATTTAATTTGTGAGTGCATCTGATACATGTGCAGGATAGCACTGCAGAAACAAAACTAAAAGTCCAAGAACAGGACTGGTAAGTATATCGGCCTCATACACTTGCTGAGGTTTGAGAATTTAGCACTTGCTTGTATGATTCAGATACATCAGAAGAGCTGATACTATTGTTACGAAAGTATCTCAAGATATTTTTTCCTTTGCTTGCTGCAGTTGTACAGCCCATTTTTATGAGAAAAAAAATTTTGATAGGGACATAGAGTCAGTAATCAGACTTAGACATCTGAGTCATCATTTAGGATTTAGACTTTCTGATAGAGATGGAGAACTGCTTTGACAACCATCCATGATGATTCATCAGGAAATGAAAGAGGAAAGTGCCTGAATGCAATGGACCCAGTATGACCCACCTTTTCCACATGCTCTGTTTGTCCGCTTGACATGTCTGGCAGCCTCGGTTTCTCTCTCGGAAAAGTGTTTTCTTCCTTTATCTCTCACGCCCCTTCAGCTCCTCAGTTTGTGTGAGTACTTTAACTAGGTTAAGTCAACAGATGGTTGCATAAGGAGTCCCACAGTGCATGCACAGACACATAAATGCAGACACACACACACATTCATGATTTTTAAGGGTGGATGAGAGGAACTAATTAGTTTAGCTCCTGCTACTGTTTTTGTTTTTGCTCGCAGTTAAAGGTTGAAATTAAATTTTCTTTTTTATTCTGAGGTTAATCTTTATAAGACACTTTTTAACTTAAAAAGATGATGTGAATGTTGTACAATCAGTTTACTGCCACTAGAATAAATATTGCTAAGTACTCTTTCCATCCCTCATGATTTAGTTAAACTCCACCAGAACTGACCTTTTCTCTCCAGCAGGATGACTACAGCCCTCAGGACTATCTCCCTTTGTTAAATTTCCTGTCAGGAGAGGCAGTTGCATCTGACTTCCTGTAGGATTGTGACATTTCCTGTGCTAGGGAGGAGGGGTTTGGCAGTCGTCTTGCAAAGGCTTTTCAGCTGTTTGAAGAAACAGGATACAGGACACTGGATAGGCCACAGTAGGAAAACACTGCTTTAACTGATAGAAATTAACCACTGACTTCAACTACAATAACAAAGCACAACTTTAGACCACAGGCTTCAGATGTTGGCTAAAAGCCACAAAATGGAAAATGGTTTGCCCACAGACACATTTTACGTGGAAGTACTGAAATCATTTACCTGAAACAAAATGATGCCTCAAGCAACATAAACACCGTGGCATAATATATACAGATGTTCGTTATTGTGTTTTCCAGTGGTAGTAATTATAACAGATAGAATGGGATGCAAAAATGTGTCTTAATACACTTGCAATATCAGCTCTACATCAAAAAACTAGCATGGACACACAAAATCTGTCCTATCAAAGCCACCAAAGCTTTAGAATCTGTTTTGTTGTAAGTCACAGACTGAATTAGAGTTTACCAAACTAAACGACCTTAACCTTAATGGTTCAAGATGAAGACACTTACAGTATACTTGTCATCATTGTAGCCCCATAATGTAGTGACTGAAATGTCACGAGAATTTAGAAGGGATTCTCTCGAGAGAAAACTGAGGGACTGCATGTTCTAGTCCATCTTCCTCTGGATGAAGAATTGTTTCACGCTAAGAGTTCAAATTGGAGGGAAATTTGTAAGACACTATGACTATACACACAGGTGGCAGCTTATCAGGAACACGTTGCTAAAACGGATGCGGTCTAATACAACAGTCCTGGAGTAAATCCGCCTATACAAAGGTTGTAATATTCAGTTTTGATTTAAATTGTTTTAGCATTGATTCAACAGTAGGGTCATTTTGGAAGATGTACTTTGAGGTGCTGTTGAACTCTACTGCATTAGACAAGGAGGTGTTTCTGTTATTTTTTCTGTTATCTACGCTCATTGATATAAATGGGGTGTAAAAAATAATAGGATCACCTCTGCCAGTTATATGCAATAAAATTCAACAGTGTAACAAATTAAAGGCCTCAAAATGACCATGAAGATGACCAACAGTACTAAGATCAATTTTAGCTAGATGTACCTAATAAACTGGCAGCTGAGTGTATATTGCACATTGTAATGATAGTATGACACATTCAGTCATTGGAAGGATTTATCCATTATAACATTGTACTGCTTAGATCTATGAAGTCCAATAAGGAAAGAACATAAACAAAGTTAAAAAAGGAAAACCAAAGTTAGCAGAAAGTGAAATTATTACCCAAACTGTCATTTATAACCAGCCATCACAGTTTACTATGGTATAAGATCAAGACTCTGGATTCCAAGATGGTGCTGATTCATTTTTTAGAAAAATCCCTTGCCCAGCAAATAAACAAAAGGTTTTCTTGATTTGCTTGTGCATTGTGCGATACACTTCACATGCTCATTAGTGTTTCTATCTTGGCTTTATCTGCTCAGTCCCTCTCAGCCCATACAGTTTGCATTGGGATGACATCAGTCATTCAAATGGCTCTAAACTATTGTATAAAATGTCTATGGATTAAATATTGATCATACATTAAATAAAGTGGTTTAGACCAAAACTGTCAGCTGAAAGAGAGCAGGAAACACAAGGTCTCAGAATCTTTAACCTTGGTTTCATTGATCTGTGTGTGTGTGTGTGTGTGTGTGTGTGTGTGTGTGTGTGTGTGTGTGTGTGTGTGTGTGTGTGTGTGTGTGTGTGTTTGTTTCTTTTTGTCTGGGCCCATCAGTATGGTACTTGTTATGGTGTCTTGATATACTTACTACCAGCTCAAAAAGTTCATTACTGCGTTACTGCGTCATTACTGCGTTTCCATTTCAATCCATTTCCTATTATTTCACCCTTGTTAACATATTAATATGTTATAAATTGTGACCAGATTGTTGTTAAAATCTCATGCAAGTTGCTTCTGGGAATATGAAAGATTAAACACAAATAAAATTGATTTATCAAATCTATGCCTCTGTAAACATGCTTTTCTCTGATCCAGATAAGATGGCCAGATAAAGGGGTGTCACCACAGCCGCAGCCTAGTGGTCCAAGGTGCATACCATGTAACTGCAACATCCCTGGTTCGACTCCACCAGGCAACCTCGTGCTCTCAAATCAGTTTATGTCAACTTTATTTATGTAGCACCATATCATAACAGACGTTATCTCAGGGTACTTTTCAAATAGAGCAGGTCTAGACCAGACCCTTTATAATTATTTACAGAGACCCATCATTTCCCCCATGATCTCTCTTCCCTTATATAGTTTCTCTCGCTACCGTCAAACTGTCAAACTACTGCAAAAAAGTCTTTTTAAAAACTGACAGAAAAACACGGCCGATGGGTCCGTCACACTGTGGTGATAGCGGTCTGTTGATGGTTCTTTTCCTCTTCTCTGTACAGGGAGTCCATCCCGAACTCTGTCCACCATGTCACTGTCCGTTCGCCCAGTCAAACGCCTCACCTCCAGATCCATCACTAGGAGCCAGAGTTTTACTGGAGTCAACACCTACGATAAGCCGTACAGGTACACACTCACACATACATACACACAAACACTCACACACACACACATGCATGCTGTGGGGAAGCACAAATTTGACAGGACATCCCGTCAGGTGGAGCTCAAAAGACAGACAGTCTGACTGTCTGACTGTGTGTGTGTGTATGTGTGTGTGTGTGTTTATACAGGGTGTGAATGAACCGATTTGGCATTTTTAGGTCTGATATGGATTATTGTAATTTGACTTAACAGTACATTTTGCCTTATTCTCCTACAAATCTTGTAAATTGTACTTTTGAATTTTTCACTTACATGTTTTTGATTTTGGAAATGTGAGATTTGGGCCTGGATGGATTGCATTTAGATGATCATAGCTGAAGGGTGGTACTTGTTTTCACTCCTCTTTGTTAACTTGCACACTAAGCCAAGTTTGTACTGGCTGTGAAACCGCTGACACTCAGGCCTGATAAGCATGAGGATTTCTTGATGTTAGTGTTGTTTCAGTCATGACTATGACCTCACAAACATTCCCAAATGACGTGAAATTTGATGCAATTCTAAAAGGCATGGGCACTCTGGTTTTTTTTTTGTTTTTTTTTTACCATTTTCTTATTTGAATATGCAGGCATGTATAGCCCCAGACGCTACCTTAGCCCTTCACTTATATTGGCTGTTATTGTATGATTTCCCTTTTACTAATAGTGGTTAATGCCTGGCTAGACTACTGAACATTAATTTCTAAATATTTTTTGCTGCTCTGTGCTTGTCCAGAGTGTGCTGGAATAGGTTCCAGTCCAAGAGAAGCTGGATAGGATTAGTGGTGTGATGGATGGATAGATTCAACCACCTACTAGTCATTTTCTTTTTAAACCCTTAAAGAAATTGGATGTTTCTAGTAGTGCTTTTGGCCAATAACTACAACAGTCCATTGCTGCACAAAATGTTAGCTCTGATTTTTCATGCTATCATGACATATTTTTGTTACGATTACATAGCAGTTTAATCGGTTATAAAAACAAATATATTACATTAAGTTTTTATATCATTAAGTGTTATATCATGAAACTTTCTCCTCGTTACACTATGCCAACATCTCTCCTTATATTCAAAAAACATCCAACTTCATTAAGTTACATAATCAAGATTTTCACAATCTCTTGGTTGACTACAGACTCAATACAATGATTTGATTATGCAATATGTGTGTAAATATAAATTTTTTTTATTCATTTTTGAATTAAACCTGATTTAGAGAAAATTATACCAGTATAACAAGAAAAATGTCATGTTGTAATGTAAAAAGAATCCTGTTATAGTCTAAAATGTTAAAGTGGAGAGAGAAAACAGACTGGGTGTTCCTGAATGTGTATGCTGAGGGTGTCAGTCTTATATGATTTGATAGTGATTCTAATTTTGATGAGAGAGAGTCTGATCAAGCTTATCTGTCAGGTTAAGCTATTGGAGGATGGTGTTGACCTGATGTTTCTGATGTTGCAGGACCCTCTCAGTGTTCAGCACTCCAGGTCTCAGCAGGAAGCCCAGCAGAGCCAGCAGGATGTTTACTATGTCCACTAAGTCCAACCCACCACCTAAAGTTCCACAACCAGAGCGACTGGATCAGGTCTATGAAGCACTGAAGAAAGGCCTTCAGTGAGTACACTCACAACACACAAAGGCTTCCATGTATCAAGATAACAACTCTCAGCTTTCATTTTTGAGAGACCAAATTTAAAATCATTTTCTCAAGAGTTGTGCTCATAAAACAAAAAATTTCAACATGTTTAGGTTCTACAAGGGGCACATTTAACCACCTAGCCTTTAACCATGTTTGTGACTGTGTGTGTAGGTCTTACCTGCAGGTTCATCAAATGGACTTGGATGGCCTCAGTAGACAGATGAAAGAATCAAAGAGGAACTCCAGGCTGGTATGTCCTGACATGTTACTATTTGGCTCGCTGCTCCAAGACAATAGAAAAAAACGTTCCTTCACCCTTTCAAACCTAAATCGATTTTTGATTTTTCTTGGGTCAGTGTATCCCAGAGTTTTTCAAAACGTCTTACCAACCAGCCAAGGGACTGGCTGACAAGTAATGTTTCCTACTTTGTCAAACTGTTTCGATCAGTGCCACTAAGCAGGACGCTCTCAGAACCGTTTGAAAAAGGAAAATGTTCGGACAAACACAATATCCCTTAACATAAAGAGAGTACAAGATATTTTACTGTCACTTAGTTAAATTTGAGAAAAACTGATGACTTTCTGCTTCTTTTCTCCTCAGGGTTTCCTGTATGAACTAGACAAGGTGAGCTAAACCTCTTGAATAGTAACCTAAATCGCAGAGAGGATTTGAGACAGCTTTATAGTAAAGATAGGCCTTTGTTTTTAATACTGCCAGTTTTTAAAGTACTGCAATTACATTTTAATAAGAAGCCTCATGTTTTAAATTGCTATGAATTATTGTCAACTCAACACTTCCTCCATATTAACCCGTAGTATTAATAAATTGATTACAATGTTAAATGGAATTAATTGCATTAGTGCAACAAAACAGTCATGCCATAGTCACCACTCTGCTCCTCTTACTTTCTCTTCTCTAACACTGATTATGTCCATTCACTTCTACCTCACTTGTGCACTTTTAACAGTTATAGATATAGATATTTGCCAGATATAGATATAGCTATAGATACACACCTCTCTATCTCGTGCTCTCTCTCTCTCCCCCTCCCTCGCTATCTCTATATATATGTGTGTGTGTGTGTGTGTGTGTGTGTGTGTGTGTGTGTGTGTGTGTGTGTGTGTGTGCTGTGTTGTATAGTAGTAATGAATGACTCTCTTCTTTAATCCACCAGCAAGTGAAGGTGACTGAGAGGTTTATAAGACGACTGGAGTTTCACCTCAGCAAGGTAAGACCACCCTGATCCCTGCTAGACAAGATTTTTTCACATGTTGTTCAAATGTTGTAGAAAATAAAACATGTCTGAAACACTTAGTCACTTAACTCCACTGGACTGCTTGTTTTACATTTGATTTGTGTTTTTATATTCACATAACCTGTCAGTGCCCCCTGACATTTCGTTGTTGGATAATTATTTGTATATCTGCCTTTAGATTACTTTTCATAGAAAGACTGGCCAAAACAGAAAAAGGTTATAATACAACACATTAGTTGTAGAATAAGCAAATTTTGTTGTAGCTACTAGAAAACTTGATTGACTGTTGATACAACTTATTGGTTATATTTAGATGGCCAGTGTTGGGTCTGCTTTAATTAAAATTCCATTGAATATCTCAAACCAAGCATGATAACAATACTCAGTGTCAGTGATAGCAGAGCTCTGACAATTTCCAATTTTATCAGTTACTTTTCAAATCTACATAATGCAATTTGCAGAGGTCAAAACCGAAAATCTTATTTTACATCCAAAGAAGTCCATAGTGATGATTCTATCAGAACAGGTCCGGAGGAATGCAAACAACAGAGCGAACTCGAAAAACACAGAGCGCACCTCTACCAAAGATATATAACCTCTGTATTTGTGATTTCATTAATAATAATGAAAAACATAAAAGATTTCAGCAAACAATTGTAAGAAAACTAGATAACATAATTCAGCAATATAAATAACCGTTTATTTGTTTAAACTTGTAAAACCCTGAAAATAGCAGCTAACTCATCCGATTTCTTTATTTGGTCAGGCCTTTACTGACAGATATCTGTCACTGGGGAACAAAGAATTTTACTTTTTGTTGCTCAGTGAATCTGGATCCTTGATCCTCTTATACCATAGGAAACTGTGATGGCTGGTGTTTGTACCCCCAGCCCTGGTGACAGCCATGGCCAGAGACATCGGGTTGTACATCCATCCCTCCCATTTTCTTGAGATATGACATCTCAGGACAGGGCTGGTACTTTGATAATTGTATCTCATTATGCTCTGGGTTTGTCAGCTGTCAAAATGTGTTGTTGAAGTACTGAGTGCTCCTTGAATGCAACAGTCTAGTTTCACGGCAATAAAATTTCTCTTTGTGGAGAAAAAATCTTTTTATTAATATGTTGAAATTGCTTTACAACGTTATAAAGGGCCACAATTGTCTGATCACAGAGGCAGTTTCTAGCAAGGTAATTACCTTGCTAGCTCGCCCAGTCAGGAAAAGAAATGTATTATTTTGAAATATGAGGACTAGAACTTCCAAATGCTGAATGCTAGACTGATATTTTAGATCAAAAGACATTGCGTATTGTGAAATTGGTCACTCTGTGATAAACCTACAGAGAACTCTCACCAACTCTTTAGTTTCCCCAAAGCTCTACAGAGCCTTTCAGACTCTTTCAGCTCGTTTTTTTGGTTCTGTGGCTGCACACTCTGCTCTCATGAATCTCAATTCCAGCAGCAGCAACTGTTTTCACTGGAGAACTCTGATAAACCCGCTTTCCACAACCTACCTAGCGGCAAACAGCTGACAAAGTTAGCAACTAGCTGGTGAACATAGCTGAGCATTTTGCAGCTGAAGAGTCAGAAATTTTTCTCATGAGTTGACAGAGGTTAAAGAGTAAATTTTGGGCTTACATTCTGAAACAGTAACTTAGCCACAAATGAATGCTAATGTTAATCTGTTTCTGTTATGTAATGGAGACTTTATAAAATGATAGTATGTTGACAAAAAGTAGAGGAATGGATACAGGCACTATTACAAAGGCAAGACCAAGTGATGAGGAAAGGGTTCTAATAGTGTACTCCATACATAGATTTACATGTGCAATTTAAAAAGTTGGATATTGAGCAGAGTGAATTTCTCTGCAGCGTAACTGTTGTTGACAAAGAGGCTGCAATTTAAGCATATCTTTTATCAACACAAAATAAAAAGAAATTAAAACTGTTACCACAATTATATGTTTGACACAAGTAGATCTATAAAGTAAGTAGTGCTTCCTGTGTTAACGGCACTAGTGTAGTACTAACTTTTATTTTCAACTCTCCACTTGCTATGAGGCTGCTTCCTTTTTTGCACAGGATAGAATGATTAGATGTTGAACCTTTTGTCCTCTTTTCCCAGACTGAGGAGCTATATGAAGCGTACTGCCTTCAAAGGAGACTCAGGGATGGAGCCAACAAGATGGTGAAGGCATACACTGCCTCTCCAGGCAGTAAGGAGGCTAGGGAGAGTTTAACAGAAGCCAATAAAGGATACAAAGAGTACACAGAGGTAAGATGAAGAGGACAAAGGATTGAAGGGATAGAGTGAAAGGTTGACAGGATGGAGAAAAATGCTAAATGCACAGTATTTCTTGTGGGATAATAGGGCCATTACATGAGCACGTTGTAGGGGAATACATTAAAGTGTAATACGATATAGCATGGCACAGCAATTGAGGTTCATATACAGTAAAAATGGGAGCACTATAGTTCAGACCTGTTAGGTGGAAATGACAAACAGTCTCCCCCTATCATCTCTGTAGAATATGTGTGTGCTGGAGAGTGAGTTGGAGAACCAGCTGGGGGAGTTCCATATTAAGATGAAAGGTAAGGATGAAACACCCATGTGTCTTTGCTCTTTCTTCCTTCCTCTCATCCTCCATTTGTTCTTCTTTCCTTTTTAATTGTCATCTTGTGATTTCATTGTCATTTCATTAACATTAAAAAAATCACATGATAGAAAGGATACAAAATCTACAACTTATTCTAACTGACTTGCATAATTCAAAGAATATCTTACCAGTCTTCTTTACATTTTGAAGATTACTTTTTTGCCTTTTTATGCATTATTGCAGCAGAAAACTACAGTTAGAGGTCCAGGTTTTACTTGGACTTTTGTTATCAAACTATCAAGTGCACAAATATGAAAATTGTAAGATTGGTAGTAGAGGAGAGAGGAAACTACAAAAATAATTCAGTTCAATCGTAAGGGGTTACATACTCACGCACCAAATTTGGCATATCCATCTTTGATGAGCTCATGATATTCTCTGCCAGATTTGGTGCAAATCTCATTATAGGCGCACAGTAATGTGGGTTTTTATTCATCTCTAATTTCTTAAAAAGTTAGAGATGCACATCCTTTTTATCCTCCAGTATTTTCATAAATAATTTGTGCAGATAACTCTGTGTCAGTACAAGGACCACAGTGTACCTGTTTTCTTGTCTAATTATGTTTACATTATTATCTGTTGTAATATCACAGTTAATCAGTCTGTTGTTTTGTATTGTTTTGTTTTGTTTTGTTTTGACATGGTGAATTTATGAGAAGCAAAACAGGTCACATCCATTTCTGTTTGTCTTTCAGGTCTGGCTGGATTTGCAAGGTTGTGTGCTGGTGACCAGTATGAGGTAAGTCCTTCAGTTCTTGCTCTATCTCAGAATACAATCAGAACATTGTAAAGAAACAATCAACAATTTATTACACATTGCCGTTATAACCTAATCACAACAGCAGATTTGACTTCTTATTTTTTCCTTTAATTATTTATTTTTTATTTATTTTTACATTTTATCATCATTATTTAGCAAAATTATCCAACAGGGGAAAAAACGCAACCTGAATTTTGTTTTCTGGACCAGGCTTGACCCTCGTGCTTGAGGGAATAAACAAACAGAGGTTTTAGGGAGATGCAGTGGTTTTCAGAAAGTTTTCAGTAATCTTATCCGACCGATTTGCCAGGTCAGTCTCAGTAAGAGAACACATCAGAAAATATATATATGTAGTATTATTGTAGGAAAAACACTGCGTTCTTTCAGTTAACTTTAACTTTAACCAGGGGGGGCCAGGCCAGAAACACCATATTGGTTTTCCAATCAGTTTAGGAGTCTGAAATGAGCTATGATATCTAAAGCTGCACTGAAATCCAGTAAGAGAAGCATAGAGTCAGAATCTTAATCTATAGTAAGCAGATGGCCATTTACCACTTTAGCAAGTGCAGTTTCAATTGAGTGACAGGCTCTGGAAACAGATTGAAAAGGTTCAAAAAGATTACTGTTTGATATCGTATGTGGACTTAAAGATAATGACTCTTTCCAGTACTTTTGACAAGAATGGTAGGTTAGAGACTGGTTGATTATTAAGAGACCCTGGATCAAGGTGTGGCTTCTTAAGTAAAGGTTAATCACAGCAGTTTTGAAGCCATTAGGGCCAATGCCATTTGTAAATGATAAATTTACAATATTTAGGATTTTAGGCTCCAATAATGTCCAAAAATATGTGGAATGTTGATGATAAAGTAACAATGATTCCAGAGATCTAGTCTCACCATAGGAATAGTGGAGGCTTAGAATTAAGTGAAAGTCACATTTCTCAGCAGTAAGATATGTGTAATTACTGGATGCAACTTTTGATAGGTAGAATGGTGAGCCTGCACAGTCTTATTGAGACATAAAGGTGCACAATAGTTATTGATTTTTTTCTTTCAATTTTTAATAACTGAGCTCTATCAGAAGGATCCTGAGTGCAATCTCACAGTTGGGGAGGACACAGGATTAAATTATTTTAGCCATTTTCTTTTTCCATGTGGCCCTTATTTTCACTTGATAGAAAGAAGATTTGCTCCGAAGGGAAAACTGGAAAAGAAAAGCAGATCAAGTGTGATAAAACTGGTGAATGCAACAAATTCTCTGAAATCAGTTTTTTCAAAACACTTTAACTAATCCGTGGTTCTTGCATTGGGCCCACTGTGTTTCATAAATATATGAGCTGTGACTTTTCTGTTACAGTTAAAACTACTCCATGTTATTATTAACACAGATATTTCATTATTTATCAGGATTAGACTTATCTCTTCCTCTCTTTTAAATTTTGGTAAAAATAGACCATAATTCCAGATGTCAAATTATTATAAATAATTTTTAAGTTAATTGTATCTCAATATTTATCTCAATAGTAACTATAACTATAACTATATCTCAATAGTTATATGCATTTGATTAGAATCTAGAATGATGGCCATATTTTTATATATAAGTGAATTTTTTAAGTGTATTTTTTATATAAGTGAATAATCCAGATGTCTCCATTTTGTATATGTGTACCATCAGAAATAGTTTTGTTGGGGTTTTTATGGTGTTTATGCGCTCCATGATTATTGTCATTTGTTTTTATTTGATCCTGTGTGTGCATATATGGTCCTGTAATCCTAGATCTATGAGGTTGTACTTCTCTTTCTCTGTTATCTGCCACCTATACACATTCATAGCAATTGCACTATGAAGAAGAGAACTGAGAAGAAATGGAAAAAAATTAAAACACACGAAAGATCCATAAAGAGAACGAGGGGAAAAACAATTGACATGGATTTCGTATACAAAGCATACACACAGACAGTATACACACAGCTGGGCTTATATGCAAACTGAGAGTGGCACGCTGTGTGCATGTGCTTAGATTTTTATGAGGTACGGTCGGCAGCGGTGGAAGCTCCGAGGCAGAATAGAGATTAATGCCAAACAGGTGTGGGACAGTGAAGAGATGGTGTTTCTGCCACTCATCAACGAGTTCCTCTCTGTGAAGGTAAGTTCCTCCCAATGTCTTTTGCTATTTTTTTTGGACTAATTTGGATTTCTTTGCATTTATGCTTTTTTTCTGATCGGTCAGTGAACGCATTCTGATCTGGAATACTGCTTCTAATGCAATAAAGTGGCCCATTGATTCCTTTTTTGTCTTGATTGGGTGAATATGTCCATGATTCAGGATTCTGTCCAAACTACACTAGTAGTTTGTGTTCTTTTTACTTATTTGAAACTAAATGATTAATTAAGGTTCATTTAAATGCAATTTTTTCCAGTGGGGACAATAATGTTATTACTTCCTCTGATTTAGTTTTTCAGTGTGTAGGTCTCAACCTGAATAAGACCTTTACTCTGGCAGAGGACAATGGTAGCGTCATTAAACTATATTCCTGTGGTTCCCTAGGTGACAGAGCTGAAGAGCTTAGCTAATCACGTAGTTGTAGGAACCGTTTCCTGTGAGACTAAGGACCTGTTTGCTGCACTACCCCAGACGGTTGCCGTGGATATTAATGACCTTGGGACTATTAAGCTAAGCCTCGAAGTCACCTGGAAGTAAGTTTTTGCTAACCATGCTGTCAGTGTGTTGAAAAGTACAGTACAGTGTGCCCATTTCATCAGTAAATTGTTATTCAACAAGAGATCATCTCTGAGATATTATATGGAGTATTTCTTTATTCTCTCTACTGTCTCTGTCTTCTCCTACCCCCCACTCCCTTAGTCCATTTGATAAAGATGACCAGGGGTCAGTGGCAAGCACTGTCAACAAAGCCCCAACGGTCAGTAAGAGATTCTCAACCATCTTCAACCAGAGTCCACCTGACACACCGTCTTTACGTGAACAAGCCTTCTATGTGAGTTCTTCAATGTTCTAGTTCTTTCTCTTTTCTCCCTCTTCTCTCCAGAGTAATGTTTGACTAAATGATTTTCAAAGGAGTGATACTGCAATATTCTGCTTAAATTTGCTGACTCCTAGTATTTTATGCTGATACTCCCTACTACCCTTATATTTGACTATTATAATGCATAAAACATCCATATGAAAGAGCTGCAGACAAGGCATAATATATATTTCTCATCAAAGAATTTGTCAGATCCATCACATATCTGAAATTGGCCGTTGTATACCCATGGACAATAGGACAGAGTTGAGATCTCATGGTTTAGAACCACTGCGGTGTGAGTTTAGTCAACGACCACCGTTCCCTAACCGCTCCATTGCCCTTTGTTCCACCTGCTGCCACTCTGACGTGCAGTCTCTGCCTCGGAGTCTTACAAGGCGGCAGCATTGGCCGCTACTGGACATCTTCAGAGAAACGCTTAGCCAGAGCTGTTCCTGTAGTGACAACTCACCAGCAAGACAGCCCACTGCAGTAAGTCATAATGGAGCTGAACCCCCAGAGACTTTAGAAATTCAGACCCCACTGGTATATTGACTAGTGGCAGTAATGATGGTGTAGAACATTAGAACCTAGAACAGTAGTCTCCATTTGTGTTCATAGCTTCATGGCTGCCATGAGGTATGCGAGCAAGGTTTCCAAACAGCTATCCAGCTGATTTCACTGATTGTTGGGTCCCATTTGAGAGCAGGAACTAGAAATATGCTGCTGTAGTGTTTGGTCCAACTGAAGATCTGCACATGGGCTGTAAGGCAATTACAACCTCCCGACAGAAGCTAGACAGTACTTATAGCTAGAGCCCGAATGACATATCAGCCAGTCAATTTTACCGGTCGATATTGGACCGTTCTAGATATATTGGTATCAACGTATACGTTGTCCAATATATGTCAATAGGAAAACTTTTTTACAAACCATAATGGTGGAAATTGTGTAATCACACATTTGGTCTAGCAGAACACACTCCGACTCGGTTGTTTACGATACCTTCAGTAAGTTGCTAATTAGATTTGAAATACATTCCTGGAAAGTTAATTATAAACAATGACCCCATCGTTTTCTTCAACATATTTTATGTTTGTGGGTATACACACACACACACACACACAAACAGGTTCATGGAGGGTTAGGGACATTCTCTGAAACTTTACATTGATATACTGCACATTTCAGTGTTCCCACTTAACCCTTCTGCCTCAGTGATCACTGCTGATGTATCAGTTTCCAGTCAGTTGTTCTTGTGCAGCGTACTCAGTTTTCTACAGTTTTGTTCGCTGAAGCAGAATAGAGGAGAGCAGAGTTGAACACTGTTTGTTCTGTTTACGGAAGATAATTAAGATAATTAAGGCGTGTGTCTCTGAGTTTGCCAGATTCTTTAATCCGAAGTATCCTGAATCTTCAAAAGCTTTTACCATTTTCCAATTGAACCTAATCAACAGATTTTCACAAATTATTGGTACTTAAAGCTTGTGATATGTAACTGATCACAAAAGTGAAGGAATCCATTCATAGTGTCATATAGAGTGAAAATAATTAAGAGGGAGAAGGTATTAGTCAGTATTGGCCAATATTAGCCTGGTAACTGTCTGCCTGTTGAAGCTCATGGCCTGGATAAAGAGGGGCTGTCAGTTTTCTCTTTTGTCAGGTAGTCTCCAGGAGCACATAAAGAACTTACAGGTTAAACCATTTCTACCAACCACCAAAATTTGTTGCAATCTTCAGATGGGCACCTGACTGTTGTTTTAAGACAGACTTGAAAAATTGTGACCTATGCTTAAAAGGCATAGTTCAACATTTTGGAAAATTTGCATATTCACACCTCTAAAGTTGACTAAAAACACACTGTATCTCATCTGCTTGATTCTCATACAAACAGAATTTGAAGTTTTAGGGACAGTTCTGTTCTAGAACTATATTACTGATGAACAAACAGGTGCAGTGTGCACAGCTTCCTGGAGTCTTGCAGTGAGGTCAGCGGGTCGGTTAATGTGCCTATTCAGGGAACAAAGCCTGTAAAAAACAGAAATAGTTGCTGCATATAAATCCCCATCCATTCACTTATCCCCTCAAACAAACTTTTGTGTCCTTTCTGTTACACACCATTGTGATAGATTCATTAGGTATCAGTAGAGTTTGTCCACCTCTACCCGATCATACTTCTATGTATTTGTCCATACCCGACTCTCTTTCATCAGTTCAACCTTTTAAATAGTGCTGTTCTCTTTAGAACATGCTCCGTCGTCATGAAGAGTTAGAGAATGGAACAGCTTGGTCTAATTCATCTGAATCTTCTGATGACTCCTCTAGTCCTCGGCTATCTGTAGGAGGGCTACGCAACTCTACACATCATAAGGTAACACACAACAGATACTATACATTCTTTATGCTGTTATGATGGCAGTTTTATGATTCTAGCTAGCTCTCTTCTCTGTTCATCATTGTATTATTTTTGTGAATAATTGGTTTGTAAAATAGCTTGACAGTGGAAGGGTCACTTTGGAAATATAACTGTTTTTCCTACTTAAACCTGTGGAAGCCTTTTAATGTCTCTACTTAATCATCCTGATCCGTGCAATCATCCATGATGGCTCCTGGTCTGACTATACCATCTACTTTATGTGTCTGTAATATTGTTCTTTAAATTTTCTAAAAGAAATGAGATTTCATCAAACTTTGACCACTTCCTGTTTATAATTACAAAGACTCATGGCCCACAGTCAGAGGGCTTGTGCTTGGTGGGCCTCTCTGGAGTGCTTCCTCTTAGGCTGTATACAAGTCCTGCATCTTTTTTTTCCTAGATTGTGTGTTCCTAGAATAATTACTGAAATTAGGGAGGCTTGTTGGCATGTTCCACAGGGACTGTACATGATCCCCACTGCACCGGTTGTACTGATACACCGGATGAACTGATGCACCAGTTGTACTGATGGCATGGAATTTAATTATCACTAAGCTCTGCTCCACATATGACTGGGCTGCTCTCTCAGGGCTACTCTGGCCCTTTCTCATGACAACAAACTAAACCAAAATCCTTCAGGTGTGAGGGTTGTCATACATTGTCCATCTCGATCTCACAAAAAATTGCCCTGTACATTCATCTGCAGCATGCCACTCTCAAGCATTTCTGTCTCTACTATAACCTCTCTCTGGTGACTGCCCTCTGACAGGCTTCTGAATTTAATGAAAAGACCAAAACCAACCATGTCAGT
Organism: Istiophorus platypterus; assembly: GCA_016859345.1. NCBI lineage: Eukaryota > Metazoa > Chordata > Actinopteri > Istiophoriformes > Istiophoridae > Istiophorus > Istiophorus platypterus. The sequence continues at coordinate 2,212,258 of CM029121.1, forward strand.
CCATCTCTCATTACCTTGTGCCTACTCTATTCTATCTGTGGCACTCAGCCCCAAGCCAATTGGTTCCTACAGATGATGTAAAATCTTTAAAACAACTCATAAATATGTAGTGTTAGAGATTTTTAAAGAATTCCTCATTTTTAGTGAAGGCTCAGTAACTTCCTTAAACAGGCTGGCCATTTGATTTTTTAACAAACATTAACCTTTGTTTTGTTATTATGCCATTTAGTGAATGTATATTATGTAAGTAACCGTGTTTAAGCACAGGCAGTGTTGTGTGAAAAAGTTATGGCTTTTATATCTATTAGTCACATCTGCTCCTCTCAGTGGTCCCCAAAAGAAATAACCTATTGGGGGATAAGAATTGCCCTTTTATGTTGAAACTGTCGATATCAACTTAACGTGAATTGTGACTGATGAGGGCTGTTGTCTGTTCCAGATGAGGCAAATCCACTTCTAGCTTTTTTTTTTTGCCAATTTAGATAGGATATGCACATGGTTTATCTGGCAGGTCAAATGTAAGAATGAAATTAGATCAGTGACAAGGTAGTCTAGGAGGCTCAAGCATAAGCCCATACTACTGGACAGCACAACTACAGTATGTGCATATATGTGAGTGGGTGAATCCTGTTACACAGAAATAATGCAGTTATCTATGGGACTGAAGAATATATATTCATCACAATAAACTCAGCTTTCCAATCACTTTCAAATTCATCATTTTGTCTACACCTTATTATGCGCATGGTACTTTGTTTTCATATTATATTTTTATACAGATTGTATTAGAGGACACTATAGATATTGTATGGAGATAAAACATGTGAATGTAGGCATCACCTAAGTCTCTCCACTTGCTGTGTGTAAGATATAGATATTATTTTTAAGGTTCTTCTTATTTTCACATCAATTTACCCTCCCCCTCCCCCGCGCCATGTTACATGTGTTTTCCTCAAAGTTTACATTCCAAAGAAATCACTGTGGTCCGCTAGTGATGATGATGATCATCATCGTCACCATCATTTCATATTGCACTTTTTAAAAACATTGTAAAATCCACATGTGCTTTTGCCTAAAATCACATCTATAAAAGTATCTTTTTAAAAGTAATTTAAAAGTATGTTCAGAATCTGCGAGTGTCAGATCCTTAGGCAGGCTGTTCTTTAATTCTAGGGCCCTGACCAAAAAGGTTTTGCTGCAGATTGACTCGCTGCACTTAGGTCCAAGAGAAAGACAACTTTACTTAATAAATTATTATTATTATTATTATTATTAGTAGTAGTAGTAGTAGTAGTAGTAGTAGTATTATTAATTAGAGCAGCAACAGAGCCTGCAGTGACAACTTGTCAGCATTGGAGCTGAGAGCATAAATGAGGATGAAGAAACAGGGTGTTTGTCACACTGCTCTACTTTCCTTTTGCATCACCTTTTTCTACCTTTATCAGCATTTTTTTGTGTTGACTGATGGTCAGGCGGTAGAGTGGGTCATCACTAAGCAGAAGTTCAGTGGTTCGATCCCCAGCTCCTTCAGTCCATCATCATCTGTTTATTCACTACATTATTACTGTGTTGGGTTCAACTCTCCCGCTGACTCAGAGTCTTCATGTCTCTTTTGCTTTTCAGGCAGTGGTGGTGACACCAGAGATTCAGCCAGCTTTGACAGGAAGTTCCTCCCCACAGCCTGACATCTCATTTTGCCTCAGAGATTCCTCCTCCCCAACTCCAAACTCCATCCACAAAGCCAGCTCCATCAGTGAGGATTCAGACTCATCCAAACAGCAAGCAGACAGCAACAGGTAATGTTTGATTTGCTTTTAGTGCTTCATTGGGATGAGATTTCATTTTGATTCTGTTCATGTTTATCGACTGTTTATGCTTTACATTTGCATATGATGTGCCGTGTCAATAATTAGATTAACTGAACTCATTTACAGGGAAGAGGAGAAAGGGACAGTGACCGCGATGACAAAACCTGACTCTGTTGAAGAGGACACAGGGAAACAGTCTCCCCTAGCAACAGTGGATGTAGTGGTGACCAACAACCATTCCTCACGCAGCTACTCACGCTCTCTCAGCCACATTAGTGAAAGCAGCATTGATGGTATTGTGTTGACAGACAGGTCAGCCGCCGAATCAGGGGAGGTGATGTCTTTGGCCTCTGGGATCTCAATCAATGACATTGAAATGGAGATGCCCCGCAGAACTCCTGAGCCATCCAGCTCTGCTGCCACAGACAGTGACGTGTCGCCAAGGAGGCTCGGTATGGTTGAAGACAACAAAGCAGCTGATGATTTCACAGATCCAAACCCGATCAGGGTACAACAGGATGCATACAGCTCTGTCCTCACATCCTCCTGCCCCAGGACCGAAGTATTGAACTCTAACACTCCATCACAAATGAACACACTCCCACAGATAGAGGGCGACATACTCCCTGAGAGCGGGGATGTAATGTATGTAGCCCGGCGGGTGCCGGTGGAGGAGGAGATGCCAGGGGCAGCTTTGGATTTTCTGTCCAGAGAAGCTGAGGGTCCAGTGGACTGTGGGCTGGAGGATGCCCTGGGAGTTTTAGTTTCCTCTCTGGATGATTACAGAGGACAGTTCCCTGAGTTACACCTACTAGAACAAGAGCTGAAGTTGCTGCAGGTTACACTGAAGGTGAGGATAGAGCATGTGTGGGTAGAGTAGCCAAATCTACACTCAGGTAAAAGTACTGTTATTTGAAAAAACAGATGCTCAAGTAAAAGGAAAATTATCATCAAAACAGTTTGGTTGGTGAGTAAATAACACTACTGTCTTTTTACTGCTTCTTCATTTTAAAATTATCTTTTAATTTGAAATTATTCTCAACATTATCTGCTACTTGACGACCAGGATAAAATTCCCAGTTCGTTTCTCACAAAATGACCTTACATACCATATATGTATGTGTGTGTGTGTGTATATATCTATATATACACACACTGATAACACAGTGTGACTGTGTTATCAGTGTGTGATTTTAAGTCAGCAGTTGACTCTGACTCCTTTTTGTTTGCACACAGAAATCTATATGTATCTGTACTCTGTACCCAGTGCATCTAAAGACACACCTAACTGTTAGCCCACATTCGGATTATGGATGTGTGTGTGTGTGTGTGTGTGTGTGTGTGTGTGTGTGTGTCTGTGTGTGTGTGTGTGTGTGGGTGGGTGTTTGTGTGTGTGTGTGTGTGTGTGTGTGTGTGTGTGTGTGTATGTGTGTGTCTGTGTGTGTGTGTGTGTGGGTGGGTGTTTGTGTGCGTGTGTGTGTGTGTGCGCGTGTGCGTGTGCGTGTGTTCATGCGTGCGTGCATGCGTGTGTGTGCATGTGTGTGTGTTACTGTAGGGTGGCAGGCACAGCCGTTCACCCAGCGTGGTCAGCCTTACTGTGGAAACAGCTCTGGGCAGCTTTGATTTCCTCAACACGTCAGACTGGGAGGAGGATGAGGAGGAAAAGGGGGAGAGGAGGAATAGAAATGGCAGGTCAGTACTGATAGATTAACTGTCAATGAAAACACTGAAACCCAAGGAGATTCTTGGGTGAAATATATTTGACAAAAACATATATTACATACATAAGGTTTGCTTAAAATACATTCCTCTCTCAAATAAATAACTTTCCTGTTATTTGACAACTTCATTTGTGCATTGGAAGCAGATATGTTGAAGGATCGTAGTTATTGCAGAATCTTGCTGCCATCTAGTGGAGCTGTGTTTTACCAATAGAGTAACACAGGTGAACAGTTCTGTTGATAAAAATGGTATTTGCCACTGTGAGAGCGTTTCAGCTGGATGGAAAAACCTCATATGCTTCCTTAAAACAACATAACCACCTTGAAATATTACTTGACAAGGATCTATTTTCTGCTCAATATCACAAAAAGGTCTGCCGTCACTTGTCACTTCACAATGATGTAATTTAATTTGACCATTTTAATCACTGGTTAACCTTAGTAAAAACATTAGCAGTCTAGTTGAAAAAATAGAAAACAGTGTTGCAGTGGAAACACTTTTCTAACATGAAAATAATCAAATATTCGACATTAGCCATATTAGCTTTGAAAACTAAAGAACACAAAGAATGTACAGCCATTCTAGCTGCGCTGTTTTAGCTGTACTCAAGCACATTGTTTGGGGGGGGGGTTGCTAAATGCTGAAATATCTTAGGTTAATGTGCTAATATTAGCTGATCGGTACTAAAACCAACTACTGCAGAGGCTTATGAGAAGGTCACTTGTTTGTTCATAAATCAAACCAACTGACCAACTGAAAGGCTGCCAGCATAGCTAAGAGAATTTGATGAGTTTTTTTCAGACAGTATGGGTTAGTGGTAGGAGTAGCCTGATTTTATGATTACTAGTATGTTGTTAGTTCATATTTTCAAACATATTTGAAAAGAGAGATCCTCAAGAAAAGTCAAAAGATAAAAAGATAAGATTAAGATAATTAAGATAATAATAAGATAAGATAATAATTCCAGTTAAATTTACCAGTTCTCAAACAGAGTTGGAGCTGCAGCTCGAATACATACAAACATACCTTCTTAATGTATGCAGTGACATTTTCTTTTCTGTATTTTATTAAACAATATGTACCACTACTATACGACTGTAGTACATCTCCTGTCTAGTGGCTTTTATTTTTTTGTTTGTGTTGCCTGTTTTATACTGTCTGTTAACCCATGTGTCTGCATCTGCTGTGCTGAGAGCTTAATGTTCATTGAGGGAAGAATTGATGAACTTAGCTGAAATGATTTTCTTAATAGAAGTTTCCCATTACTTGTATTACACACAGAAAATCCCTCTTGTATGTGTGTAGGTCTCTGCAGGACAGAGGCTGGGACAGCCCCTCCTCTCCCACCTCCCCCCTTACGACAGGCTGCACCACTCTAGACTGCTCCCTGGTGGTCCACCTGAAGAACTGTAGTGCACAGTTGTTGGTAAGAGACCCACAACACTGTCTTCTAGTCATTTCCACACTCGGACAGAGGTCTCTAGCTGCCATATTGTGCATGCTTATGTGACAGGCCATGAATTCAGTCTGTCAAGGATCCAGTTTAGCAGTGATGCTTGCTTTGCTAATTTATCTATTTATGGTCTAAACAATTCCAGTTCTGAACTTCTGTTGAAGAAGCTATCCAAGTTGAATTAGTACTTGTTACAGCTTTTTTTACATTAGTTCACATATTGAAGTAAAGATATTTTTAATTGTAGCATTAAATAGTAACTCTTATGATCTGGCATGATCATGTCTAGCATTAAAAATGGTTGGTATGACTTTTTTTTCCAGAAGAAAATTAAATTCTCTGCAAAAGTTTATTATTCAGAGCTCAATCAGTTGATTTTGTAACCTGTGAAAATCAGTAAAACAATGTTATAAATTCTTTAAAAAGCAGAATCAGCAGTTCTAGTAACTGAAGTGTTTGTGAGTTATTTTAGTGCTAGTCTCACTACTCAGTTTCTGAATTGTAGTGTCTATTGAAAATGAGTAGTAGCAGATGTAGCGGTCTTATCAGTCATAACTGTTGTGATAGTTTGAACACTAAATGTTGTAGTGTAAAGGTAGAATTTCTGTGGAAAACCGATATAAGATGGGTCGATTCCTTGCCGTACAATCAATGCACACAATATCCATATTTGAGAGGTGGACCACAGAGGTCCAAACTAGTGTTTTGGTATGAAAGATTTTTTATTCCAAAGATGTTGTTCTGAATTCAGCTGTACATGATTCTACCATTTATGTGTAATTTGATGTTTGATATTATTTCTGTAGCACCTTGGTATGTTCGGTCCTCTGCGGTGTGGAGAGATGTACGCCTTAGACAGACTGCTGAGAGAAGCTCGAGTCCTCGAAATCATCCGACGCGTCACCAAGGACAATCCAAGACGCCTCACCCAGCCCGCTGAAGGTAAGTTCTTCTTTTTATACATTTAATGCAACCATTACTTTTATATGCAGAGGAGCCAGTGGATCATCAATCACAATGGTACCATATATGGAAACTTACCACTAAAAGCTCACAATTTTTCACAGGATCACTCAGAACTGATGGGTGTATATATCATCTAAGCTTGATCAAAACCGAATGATGTATTTAAAGCAACGCGGCAACTTCTGCAGAATGTTTATTATATTGTATTATATCTATGAAAGGAGGAAAAGGCTTTTACACATTATCCAAAGGGCAGTAATGTGTGTAGCCCATGTGGGGGGAAGCAGTAAATGTTGGAAACCTGAAAAAATGTTTCTATGTCTAAAGATATCAACAGGCTCCAACTGAAGTACATGTCAGGTGGTCAAATGGCTTCAGACCCCCCCCCCCAGCTCGAATAACCAAGTGTAACTCATTGAATGCCTTCCATGAGAGATAGTCTGAAAATGTCATTATGACACATCACCGAACTCTCCATAATGACTTCGTTTCTGTAGGGAACAGTTATAAACACCTTTGTTTGTTTGTCGTGTGGTTGTACAACAGCCAAGTTTTTTTTAGTTTAAATGAGCATCCGGAAGCACAATAATGCTAAAAACAAGAGACACATTCAGAGGTTTAGACTGTAACATTTCCTTTGGTGCTTTTGAGCCAATGCTACCTACTCATGTTGAAAGGGACAACTAACTATAAAGTTTTTGTGTCCTTTTAAGAGACAAAATTTTCTGGAAAGTTTAGATATGGTGGTGAGGTGTTGGTTCCTCATGCGTAAGTTTGATGTTGCCTGGATAATAGTGTTTCTGTTGCTGTCAAGTCTGAGTCTGCAAAAGGTTGTTTGTATTTGTATGTGGAAAAAGCACTTCTAAGTATGAATTACAACTCATAAGGAAATAGTATTTCCTAAGCATTTGATTGCATTAGTAGATCAGAGAAAGTAAAAAAAGAGTTAAGAATGACTCGTTCTTCTGTTCCTCCCTCTTCACACTGTCCTACCTTCTTTTTATCACAGTGATACCTCAACTGAGCCAGTGTCTGGGTGCTGTGTCACTATGGCAACAGTGTGTGGGGAAGGGCAGTGTATACAGTGTCCCTGCTGAGAGCTTCCTGCTTGCACTATCTACAGCCTACTCCAGCATACTGCCTGAGAGGGCCAGCAGCATGGCCGACACAGGTACAAAAACATCTGTGTGTGTGCAGCACTTGTTGGAGCGGGTGCAATGTTAACACGTGTGTTTGTGTATGTGTTTGTCTAGTGTTCTTGAGCCTGGTTGAGCGAGTGCTGGATCAGAGGTTACCGCGGCGGGGCAGCAACAGGGACAAAGTGATGGTGACGCTGTTTCAGCTGTGGAGTTACTTAAAGGCCAATGACATCGAAGACATGGAAATACACATCGCTGAGCTGGCAGAAGAGGGTATCACACACACTCACTCACACACACACATATACTCACACAAAGCTAAATGAAAGCAAAAAAGACCCCTTCTGATCATTGGGAATAATCAGTGATAACCTCCCTCCACCAGTGCTGTTGGTACAGAGGCTGTCATCATGTGACCAGGATGTGATAGTCCACACTCTGCGGCGTCCTGTGGAGTGCAGCCTGAAGAGAGAGGGACTTCATGCTGTGGCCAAGTTACTGAAAGACCCACGAGGAAAAGTGTCAGTGTCTGCCAGCTCTGTACTGAGAAGCCTGGCTGCCACGCCCAAACAGAGGGAGCAGGTGAGAGGACACTGCACAGAGTGTGTATGTATGTGTATACTGTAGGCTTCAGACAATTTCACTAAAATCTTGATATGAATATACCATATCTTTATATACTATATACATATTTTTTTAACGTATTTTAAATTACTAAATTGTCCTCTTTTTTACATTCTCTCTGACCTCAGTCTATTATGGCACTGAGAATGTTTCTCCAGTCTTACTGTTAAGAGTTAAAACTCTGTGTATCTACATCAGTCTTATAACTTTGCTTTTAATGCTAATCCTTTAATCTGTTTTAAAATGATGAATCTTCCTTCAGTATCTTATATGAACCTGTATTAGATACTGAGAAAAAATCAGTTTATGATAGAATGGCCAAGTTATTACCTGGAATGTCAGCAGTGTGACATTTCACACAGTAGTTCTGACACTATTTCTAATTTTCAGCATCTTTTGGCTTTTCTGTATTGGTAATACTTATCATCATTGTACATCTACAGCAATACAGTTATTCTCTAATAATATATAAAAAAGGCTGATAATATTGGTTGGGCTCTAATCATAAGGCTTCAATCAGGCAAACACATTACAAGAACAGCAGTTTAACAAGTGCACTGCGACAGCATCGGTACTGGAGTTATCAAACACTGTGTATGCTCTCCTCCTCAGGCTTTGGTCAGCTGTCTGGAGCTATTAGAAGATGAGAATGTGGACACCAGAGTGTGTGGATGCAAGGCCTTAGCTTGTCTCAAGGTAGAAACACATACAGAGTCAGAGCTTTTATTCAAACCTGTTCTATCCTTATACTTAACTATTTTAGGGCAATTTTGACCTAGTTTATGGCATGAAAGTGGTAAAATTTAAAGTACTGCCATAAAATCTTGTCTATCTGCAGCTTGTATGTACTGTATAATATGTCATGTCTTTATAATGCTGACCAATGTATTCCCTCTGTTGTCATTCCAGGCTAAAGAAAGTATTGAACAGTTAGTGTATCTTTGTCGAACAGACAAGGAGGAAGTCCGAGATGCTGCCAAACAAGCGCTGCTAGTGCTCGGTAATAATGACCATTATATCCATGTCGGTGACAGAACAGGCTTTATAAAGTGCTTCACAAACAGAGTATAGTGAATGTAGACACAATAATGATAAATAACAAATACACATTAAACACGTGAAAAGTGGGATAAATAGAAGGCACTGTTTTGATGACTGCAGATTTTGTGAATTGTAGTGTCGATAGTGTGATATCAAAACATGGTACTAAAACCAACTACTGCAGAGGCTTAAACTAGAGTCAGTTCTTAAACAAACTGGGAGCCAGGGCTGTGAAGCTAAATTATAAATGATAAAGACTATAAACAAGCTTTATTCTAAATAAAGACTGAGTTAAGTAATCTATGCTTGATTTATATCAGCGTTAATGTGAGTGAGTATAATGTTCTCATAACTGGGATTAATGAGGAGCAAAATTATGAAAGTAAGACCCATGTTGAGAACTAATAGCCACTAATGACTCAGGTTGAGTGAGTTCAAATTTAAAAATATATTGATATTCTGCACATAATGCCGTTGCTGTCTCACTGATATATTTACTGTAACTATGATGACTAAATCATTGCTTTTTGGTGTTTTTTCATTCATTTTTTTTTTATTCCATTCATTCACGTGTTTTTGACAGAAGACAATATTTAACACAGAAACAAGAAATATACATTTTCCTTGTTTTCTGCCTTTATGACTTTTTCCAACATAAGTGTCAATCATTTATTTATTCATTCACTCATTTGTCCATTCTTTTATTCAATTTTTTTTAATTTTTTGTTGTTCCTTCCATTCATTGTCTGGAGCAGGGGAGGAGGGGAAGATGGCCCACAGACATGTAGAAACATCTCAGGACAGCATACCAAGACTCTTCGCTCCAGGAAGCATGGCCAGCACAGCTTTCTAATACCATACACACACATACACACACACACAAACAGAGTCAGAAAAAAAACAGTCAACAACACAGTGTTAATATTGTGTTTTGGCAGTGCTTTGAGACAATGTCTTGAGAATATATAGTCTGCTGTTCTCCTGTCCCATTACAAATACTAAAACATACAAAGAAAAATATAATTTATAATATAAACTATGTACACTTTTAGAGAAGGGGCAATAATAGGACATCACCCATCCTAAACACTGGGCAACCATTTAAAGGCAGTAAGCTACAAATACGCCAGTTTATTTTATCAATCTGTGATAATCACTCTGAGAAAATCAACTGGACTCTAAAGGTGATGGGAAGAATGTATAATGTGAGCAAGCTTGGATGGAAGGATGATAAAGGGAGGAGTGAATGAAACTCCTTGCCACCACAGTCATGTCCTTCCATGGCCCAGAAACAAAAATATTATTATTTAAATATGTTAGAAAAGGTCTAGATAACTATTTAAAGTCAATCTGTCAGATGATTTCTGTTTTCATGGCCTACTAAATGCCAAAAATGTACAAAATGTTAAGCGTCTACTGATTACTCTGTGGAAAACTGTGGTTTTAACTGGTTACAAGGTGAACCAGTAGGCATACCTAGAGTAAATATTCCATTCTACACTATAATACTGCCCCTAGCTCTGCATTAAACTATTTTTCTTAATGGAAAACTGCTGTCTCTAGTTAAGGCTAAAAGGCTGTGTGAACAGTCCTGCTCCAGGTTTACAGCTTGTTCTGTGACATGTCAGCAAACTCAACATTTATGACATTAAATGGCTCTTCTTGTACTGTTTTGCCTTCACTATACCCCCTGGCTCTACTTATGCTTGTTGATTTTTGCCAGACTGTGGTTACCTATCTGCAGTAGTTGCACTGAGGCTGTAGTCAAGAAGACTTTAGACAAGTCCAAATCTGACTGGTTTTCAGCGCGAGTCAAGTGAGTGAGACCAAATGAAATTAAATTAAGACCAAGACCAGGGAAAAAAATCAAACTGTATTCAAAGTAGAATATTCTTGCACAATGTTATAAGCTAAATATGAAAGTATGATGTCTGTATATGCACACACTACTGATCAAAAGTTTTAGAAGACCCCCATTTTTCCTGTTTTTATTGAAATTTCAGCTCAAGTCCAATGAAAAACCTTAAATGGTACAAAAGTCAGAAGTAAACTTCCCAAGTTAAGGAAACAAAAAGTTGAGATCCCCAAAAACTGAAACATCCGGTAAATTTAATAGAAAACATGAAACCCCCTTTTTCAGGGATTAGACACCAGTTAATTTCCAGCTTTTTCCTGCAGCAATGGAAGGAAGTGAATCTTTGAAAATTGATGCAAACAGTTTTGTCTGTACAAAGTCAGTGTTGGAGTGATGGCATCTGAAGGTGTTACTGCCTCCTCTGATCCATTATTAGGAAACACTGTCCTACAGGGAGTAGGACTGTTTGTTTCTGTCAGAATGGAGAGAAAAAGACAAGTGACAGAGGAAGACAGACTGGTAATGACCCAGAACATTAGAAAAACAGAACCAGACGCTGGCTTCAAATGATGATACCAGTCTCCAGACCCGAACCCCATGATGGAAGACCAACACAGTCTCCAGACCCGAACCCCATGATGGAAGTCCAGTGCAGTCTCCAGACCCGAACCACATGATGGAAGACCAGCACAGTCTACAGACCTGAACCACATGGAGCTAGTTTGGGTTGAACTGGACAGAAGGTGGAAGCAAAGAAAACTAACGGTGCAACATACTGATGTGAACATTTCTGCAAAGGTGTTGGGACCAACTTTTCAAACAATATTTCATTTCCACTGTAGAAAGAACGTCAAGAGTTTGTTTAACTGCTGGATGAGTCAAAAATTTAGATTCACTTTCATTCCCGAAGAAGATTCCATGTTCTTAAATTTCCATTTTTTTAATTTGTTCTAGGCTTTAATTTCAGAAACACTGAGATACTGAATTATTTAAATTGAAATAACAGCTGGAAAAATGGAGGTGTCCTATAATTTCTGGCCGGTAGTAGATATATATACCTAAACCTAGAAGTCTAAAATGAGGATGCGTGGTTGTTGTGCGTAAATGACACACTATTGGAAATAAGCACTTGTCACTAACAGTGCAGAACAGTTAAGGGTTAAAAAACCAGTGTCTCTCAATGAAGTACTGACAGTCAAGTCAGAACACCCACAGGATAGAGAGAGAACTGAAAGCACATTTCAAGACCAGATTCAGTTCTATGGCCCTGACTTACAACACTGTGCAATGCACTTCAGGATAAGCTGACACTGAACTCAAAACATAGACATTCTAAAATTATTGATCTTACTCATATGAATTCCTTTTTCACTGGGGGAACTATTAGCGGGTTCTTGAGACTGTCAACTAATTAAGATCCATAGGACAGAAACATCTCCCTGAAGTATTACATTAAAGGATAGCTTCAGATTCCTTATTACACTTGATAGTTATTGGTTTCCATCTGTTATGGCTGTTACCTTTGTAGCATTACTGTAATCAAACTTCAACTAGTTCATACAGCGAATCATGACACTACATCTAGGTAAAGGTATTAGTGTTACTACCTGCTCTGAATGCCTTCACTCAAAGGAGAAGTAAAAAGCCTCCTTCTAGCTGCATTCCACTGTGACCCTGATTTTGCTCCAAGAACTCTGCATATTCTGTCTCTCCATAGTCTCCACACAATGAGCTGGATAGAAAAGTTTAAAACCCCACCTACTGTCAGACCTCCAAAAACCTGGCAAGTCACTATATGAGGTGGGTGCGACAGGTTGTTGGTTTCAGAAACTTGCAGAAATTGTTGGATGCAACAAGCACTTTGTTCGAAGAATATTGAGGCCTCAGGAAATGCGACACAAACACAAAATCTACAGTCCTTGTGCAAAAATGCATGATTAATTGAGTACGAGGCTTCAGCAGTCTTTCTTCTAGTAACACAAAAAAAGAAAAGACTTTTTCCTGCATCAAAAAAGAGATAGAAACAAATGCAATACAAATAAGGAATATGTCTTTAAGATTTTTATTTTATTGCGCAAACAAGTACTTTGCTCTACTGAGCTGAACTTCAGCCATGTTGCAACACATGCATAAGCATTTAGTTTTGGATTTAGAGGTTGACTTTGGAGTGTCCTGTGCACTATAGGATTGTGTATGAGGAGAGCCACACCCAGGGAGGCAAAGAAATGAATGAGATTTTTATTGGATAGTATTGATATGGCGAGAAAAGACAGGTTGTATGTTCTTTTACATTCTTCCTGGGTCTGCTAGTATAGCTGGAGTCCTGTAGTCAGTTTTAATTATAAAGCTTCTTGGAATTGGTCATTAGGTAGAGATTCACTGTTGCTGCAGTGGACACAGCCGCTCAAACAGCTGTGGTCAACAGCCAGAAGCGTGTTTTAGCCAACAGACTTGCACAGAAAACTGAAAGCAAAAACATTTGCTTTCCATCTGATGTCTGCAACACTGTGACCACTGGCTTATTAACTGTGAACTGTCTTCCAATTCAAAAGATAAAAATGAAAGCTTTTCGTTCTCTGTCTTGCAGGCCTTGTTTTCAATGTTGTCAACTTACTGGCAACAGATTAAAAAGAAAAAAAACTCACTACTGTGTAAAGGTTTGAGACTGTAGAAAACTTGTTTGGTTGCTTCCGCACAGAGAATGGTTCTAGAGATTCAGTGCCATTACTCTTTATAATTATGACATTTTATTCTAAATGGAAATGCATACTGTATAATATGACTATATGCCACTGGAATTTAATATTCTGTGATTGTAAATTGTTTTTTATCTAGCAGAGTCTTCATTTGTAAATGTATACTATGTTTTATGAGATGCATTTTTACTGTTAAGATTATTTTTCAGTCATTCAACCAATCTCTGAGAAATTTATTCATTCAATGAGACTACTTTCTGTGGCACCTTACTGTACCACTGACATATCTGCTGTAAATGGGTGGCATTACTGTCACCGACTGCTGTGGAGGACTGTACTTGTGAAGGAAAAGACCTGCCTGGGATCAGTTCATTTAAAATTCAGATCAGTAACAGCTGAACATCAAACAGTGAATCATTGAAGGTTTCTGGTTTTCAGAAGAGTAGGAATTTCAGTCTGTCTGTGTTGTTTAACTATAGGTATCCTTAAACATTTGAACAGGCATTTTAAAAAAAAAACTGAAATGAATTTCAAGTAATTTGTTCCCAGACATGGAATCATAAATTATTAAAGAGCCACACCAGTGTTTTTTCATGTTAATGCCATTAATTACAAATAACATACTAAAGTCTTTACAGTGCTGCTTACTTTTTTTCCAAAGTAAGCACAGTGCATTCAGCAAAGAAAAACACTGAAAGTTTTTTGGGTAATTCAACTTCACAGTCACCAGATCTGTAATTTATAATTATGAATCACTCTTTTATAATTACATGATGTGTATCTTTTCATTATGACTTAATAACTCATAATCAAAAGATCTGTAATTATGAGATGGCAACATCTTATTTCAAATGTAAATCATTGTTTACTAAGTAATTTTTTGGGATAATGTCTCTTTTTTAAATTAGAGTGGTGGATGCAATTTGTTTCCATCCCAAAGCACAGTAGCTTAGACTTTTCCATTTTCAAATTGTCCTTATTTGTCCCATCAGGCAGCCACTAGTTTTCCTTTATCATCACCACAATACAGTTTATGTTCAAAAATGTACACTACAAGCTTGGAAAAATTGAGTCAAGAATGAAGACTGGGATGTGTTTTTTTAGTAAACGGGTAAAAAAAAGATGAAAAAACACTGGTATCATTCTGTAAACCTTGGTAATATTTCTGAAGAGATGACTAGAATCACCCAAAGTATTGAAGCATCACACAGTTTTCCTCATTGTCCAGCAAGTAACCTTCACTGAGTTTGACCAATGCCCATGAAAATGCCAAAATGTCCATCCCCAGTGACTTCAGTTGTTCCTTTTTATTGTAATTTTGTTTCATAGTTTCTCAGCGACACTGCTGACAGTGATGCTGCCATTCTGCCTTTTTATTTCCTGAGCACTGTTACTGGGAGGTCATTTCAGTCCAATGACTGATGATAGTACAGCATTAGTATATTGATAGTATATAGATGTGTCCTGGTTGCATACTCTACACTAGTTCTGTGATATAGAGATGGTGTTATTGTTGATTGTGCACTGCTCTGGTAGTAACAAAAAAAGAGAACGAAAGGAATTTGTACTAAGAGGAAATTATATTAATTTCCTAGCAAAGTTAGCTGCAGGGTGTAGTAATGGTATTGTCAGTCATTCAAGAAATAATTGATGGTTCCATCAAATTTGGTTCAAACATTCCTGTCCCAATCAAGATGAAATGTAGTAACTAGAGTGACCCTGAAAATATCCATTTTTCCAACTGGTTTATGACCAAATGCCTGCAGACCTTGACATTCGTCCATCATGAGCCTCAGGTGTACATCGTGTTTAGCAAATGTTAGCATGCCACCACACTTACCTTAGTTAGAGAACATAATACTAACCAAACATCAACATGTTTGCATGCAGATCTTAGCTGTTAGCTGTTGTGCTTAAGCACAACCTCACAGAGCTGCCAGCATGGCTGTAGACTCCCTACTTTTTTCTGCTGTCTGAGCTTTAATACCATTGGCCACAATTTTTTTTTGTGTCAGTGTCAAACACTATCACACAGAAATGTCACAATTTTAGTTTCACTGCTGACAAAGTTTACCAGTACCTCACTTCTTCATATTTAGCCAGCATGTGATAGTTGAATTAGTGTAGCGTAAGCAAATGGGACACAGCTTTTGTTGTCAGGCAGAAGGGTTCAGGTTCTAATTCACAATGTGCCAACCCTCTTTACTTCCCTTAGCTTGAGTTAGGTGTTCTCAGCAACACTAGCATGTATAGAGAAGCTATTTCATTAAGACTGTTATGGCTGACAAATAAGCAGTAGCTGTGCTTGTAAGGATGAAATCATCTTCACAGGGGATAAGGGCCATGGCTTAAAAATATGTGAGAGTTGATTAAAGACAGAATCTTCATATTAATGTTATAAATAGGATTTAAATCAACAGAGTTTGGCCTGAAAAATATATCCTGAAAATGAATTGAGAATTCTTACATTTAAGAACTGTTTTTTTTCTCTGACCTCTGAGCTTAATCTCAGTACAAAAATATTTTTTTCACATAGCCCTTATCCTCTTTAATGCATCAGAGATGCACATTTATTGAAAGCAATAATGAATAATTGATTCTGAAAAGAACTGACATTCAGATATAATTTTCAGCTGTTAAAGGGAGGAGTGATCAGACAAGTAGCTTCTTTTAAGCTGTATTCAATTTGGATGTTTACTTCTTTAATACAGCATATTATAAGCGATAGGCTGCAGTATCATTGGAATCATAATATAGGACTGATTTTGTGGGGGAACTCACTGTTTGTAAATTTGATGGCTACCACTGTATGCAATGTATTTACAACTATTAGTTTCTATAGGACAGCAGCAATCTGCAGCTATACCTCTGCATCCATAAAGCATCTCACAGTGTTTAAGTGCCTCAAGGTTTGATAGACAGAGATGCAGAATGACATAGATGAGATACTTTATTTAAGAATGAAGAGTGTCAAGCAGTGGAAAACCACTGTAGAACATTTTTTTTCCCACAAGCTTGATAAGTTGTGCAGCATTGGACACTAAATGTTTTTTTTTTTCTAAAATATATTTCCAGGTATTCTGGTGTCAAATATATACAAACTATTAAATATGTGTTAAAAAGTTGTCTCATATACCATTGTTTTTTTCAGTTATATTGTAGCTTGCTAACACGCATGCAAATAACATACACATATTCTGGCTTAGGCCTGTTCTGCATATATTTTTGAGATAGACAGATGTTTTAAGTTGTGTGAGGGCATCGGCAGACATTGTCTTCTAAAAGAGTGATGCTACAATAAAAGGACTGTAGCTGTAACAGCCTCCTATCCTCACTGCTGGGTGTGTACCAAACCAGGAATTGTCATATATTTGCTGGCATTCACTTAATGATCATTTGTACCAGTGTACCGTATGATTTTGTGCAGAGACCAAAGGATATAATTTAGGCAACACTGACGGCATTTATGAAAGTTTGGACACTGTTGAAAGCAGAAAACCTTTTAGCTCATCTCAGATATGTGGATAGGTCACGAGGATCATGACTAAAGTCATGTCATTCATGAGCTACCTCAAAACGGTCGGACATACATGATTGCAACTTCAAACAAATTCAAACTTTTAAAATATACTAAATAAAGATTTCTGTGAACTTGAGTTACCCGCATCACTTAAACTCAGGGTATGAGAAAACATGCACTGGCTGAAAGAAGGGGCTTTACACGATACGTCAAATCAAATACTACAGTCTCAGCTAAAAAAAAAAAGACAGTCATACTAATTTAGAATGGCATAAACAGATGCACGCACGTCGTTTGAAACAAATCACCGTATTTTTTTTTTATTTGCAATAAACACCATCTCTCACATTTTTTCCTACTCGTTATGCTTCCGTTCAAAGCGCACTTCGCTGCCTCAAACCCATTCACCGGGCGTGGAAGCGATACGTCCGAGGGTCGTGAACGCAGCCCTCTCCCTAACACTGTGATAAATGGCCTTCAATGTATTCCAACGGGGCGCCCCTCCTGGCCAATCAGGGTCGCTGCAGCAGCTTCGACACCACCCCCCAGCGGCCGCACAGGCGCACTGAGCTCCCAACTGCCATTTTGTGGCAGAGGCTACTCTGCTAAAGCGGGAGAGGGATTAAAACAAACTGCGAAGAAGGCTGCATTTCTTACCAGCCTACCAAACTTTGTAGCAGACACTCTGTGCTTTCGGTCGAGTTAAACGGGAGGAGAAACACACTGAAAAGAGGTAAAGTATCACTACTTTTCTGATATGGGGGGAGTTTGCAGGATCTTTAATCGGCCTCTAGGTGTCACGATGGGGCTCCAGGTCCGGGCAGCTCGTCGGAGAGTGTTTGTCTCCCTCTATCGTTATTGAAAAACCCGTCAAAATACGTTTAAATAACAGTAGTTCTAATAAATTTATACACAGCCCGGTCTATTTCAGACATATCTGTGAAAATATCGTCGAGGATAAGTTACGAATACTTGGTGGAGTTGGTTGGAGAGTTTAGGCCAAGGCGTCCATTTTCTCGCTTCTTTGTTTCCCGTCTTTACAGCCTTGACGACATGGAAACTGGCGGGTTTAAGTTATCGCCCATAGCTAATGTTAGCTTGTTTGCGTCGACATGAGCGGAGTCTGACATTTTAAAAATATCGCTCACGATAACGTTACTACAGGAATGCACACAAGTAAACTCATCGTATATTATCCGGCAGATGTTACTTTGAGTTTCTGCACGCTACACAGCGTTAAGCGAGACCTCTTTATTTGAAGAAATCCATGTAGCAACCGACGTTAGCTAACAGTTAACTGGTTTAGCTCAGATCCAAGGCCTTCCCACACCCAGTGCCCTTAGTAACGTTATGTCTTTAAGTATCCAAAGCGCCCCAATCCCCTGCAGTAACCAGGGCAAACTTTAGTCTCCGTATTTCATTTTGCAGAATCTGTATTCATCGCATCTGCAACTTTTGAAATTGAAGTAAGTTTAGGTAGATTTCCTGCTACTGAAGTATACACACGGAAATTGTAACGTCAAGGCCGGCGCGGAAAAGAGAATGACGAGGCATTCACAGCAAAACGATCCTCGGTGATCACAGCGGCGACTGATTCACTTAGATCAAAAGCACCAATTACGTTCCCCAAAACTCTGCCATCTTCTATTATCGAGTATTGCACCTCGTCTTTTCTCCTTTGATCGCGGTCGTGGTCGGAATTGGCAGTTGTTGTTGCACCCGTCGCCCGCTTGTCTCTGATTCTAAGCCCACCTAGAGCCTCATAGCCACAGATATATATTACAGCAGAGAGCTCCCTCTACGACTCGGCTTGGAGAGCTACAAAAATACCGCTATAGAAATGCTGTGCAAGGAGGTGACAGTTGCCCGGGCTTGGCTGGGCGCTAGTGATCTTTCCCATATTGTGGTAAATTTTGTTCTACCACAAGTCAAAGGATCTATGAAGGCCTGTACCAGAGCCTCTCGGCTTCACCTATTTAGCAACATAAAGACAAGAGTACATGGAAACCTGCAGATAGGCTGAGGTTAGGCATTGTCACAAACACATCTATGCAGCCCTTACTCCCCTAGTCAGTAATGTTTTATAAGGCTAACATTTGCCAAAGTTGTCTGTATTCAACTCTGTGAGGCCAGAGTGCAGCTCTGATGTTTATAAATGATTTGAGAGATTTGTGACTATTTGACATAATGTCAAGTATGCGCACTCAGAGTCCATCATGAAAGGTACTTTGGTTGTTAATGTAAATGGCCATCTTATTCAAAACATGATGCTTTTAAGGTAAATGACACAGGCAGAATCAAAGTGTTCAGTCACTGTGATAGTAATGGATTTTCTCATTCAGTCACCTACAGTCTTGAGAACTTAATGCATGTTGAACTTATTTCAAGGCCTTTGTTTATCTGCATCAGCCTTTTAAAACAGTGGAAAATAAACTGTGTGTTAGGAATTCAAATTTATAAATGTGGAGACTGTCTAAATAAAATCTGAGAACAAATATTATTTGCAGTGAGGTTACACATACAAAAGGGGTCTCTAAATCTAAAGCAGTCATACCAAGTAAGGCTGAATGTTTGAGTGCTTTTAAAGATTGTGATGAATCCCCTCAACTACCTCTTTAGTCAAAGTTGGGTAGAAAACAAAATCCAACACTGAAGACTCGCACGCGCATGTGTTTGAGAGAGTGTGTGGCCATAATAGTATACTCAAGAGACCAGGGACATTCTCAGCTCCTGGAAGAATAAAAGAAGATCAAGTTAAAACCTAGTATATGGCTGGACCACCCTTTTATCTGTTTGCTTCTCTCCTGTGCATTGTGTGTTCACTTATACCGAACTTTAATACAGCTGAATTCCTAATTAAGCTGTTCTCATTTACATGATTTTCTGTTTCTGTTGTCAGACAACAGAATAAGTGTGAAATACTCACTGAAACATGGCCCTTTGACACGACATGTTAACCAGCAGTCACTTCCAATCTGCTGCTCTTCTGCTAAAATTGTGGTTTTATAATCGGAGTCACAGCATCTGAAAAAATCACCATGCACATAAGTTAAAGACACTGGCTATGATGTGATTAGTCATATTTACTTGTAAAATGTTCACTCAAAGAGAGAACTAGAAGCTCATTCATGTCTGTGTCACCTGCTGTATGGTCAGTTGAAAGAGACCCATAGAGAGGTGTGTTTGTGGGGAGAAAGCATGACCACCCTCGCGGGGAAATACTGACAACAGTACTATCTAGCTAATCTTTGTCCAGAAAGTAACCAGATTTATTGCCCAATGCTTTTGTGAAGAAAACTGACTAAAGTGTGTGAAAAGTCAGTAAATGTTGTGGCAAAGGTGCTAAGTTTGCAACACTGCCTGTAAACAACCCCTCATGACATGATAGAAACTGTTTGCATCAATTCAGTTTGAAAGAGCAACGGCCAACAGGAAGCTCCAACACTTGACTGGCAAACTACTGCACACTCAGTCAGTTACGTACATCTTCATTAAGATGGTCCTGCAGTTGCGGTCCAGCCAAAAAGAGGAGAGTGGATCTGTCATGGAAGCACATAATAGCAGAGTGAATGTATGTTTCTGATGACATAATCCCTGTACCCTCTTGAAGTTTTAAAGGCAGGTAGCAGCCTGAAGCCTAAGGTGAGCATACAAGTATTTTGAATAGGACAGCTGATATTAACACAGATGTATAGGCTGTTAAAATAACTATTTCTTTATGTGAAAGAAATATCAGCATGTTTAAATGTAGCTGTGTAACATGTGCCTCTGCCTTCCCTCAGGTTTGCAGTGAGAGTCAGGTAACAGACAGTTGAGTCAGCAAAGATCAGGGCTTTCAGCAGCAAAGCGAAAGGGAGATTGCCAGTACAACCCTGCAGACTGCAGCCTACTGCCCAGTGTACAGAAATCATGATAACAGTTGATTTATCCTGGCTATTCCAGGTAACACTAGCAGTGTTAAGTGCTAGCAATTTTACAACAGCGGGTTGTTTGAAATACAGTATGTCACACTTGCCACAGACATTCCCTCAAACACACCTTTTCAACAAAGTCATGGGTCAGACATCAGTAGTAAAGGGTTACTTTACTTTGAGCAAGCCACACAGACAACCAAAGACTCAGATTCATTTGGAATCAGAAACAATCTCAGTCACTGGTCAGCTCCATATTGGGAGTTAAATGGGATCTGTTATGCTCATTCCCAACTCTATATTTTTGTCCTGCACTCCACTAGAATGGCTTTGCAATATATGCCCCTCAAAAAAAGTCAGACACTCAACTTCCTGCTAAGCAGCCCACTGGTTGAGTGTTTGACTGAAACTGACGATATTAGCTCAGGCACCTTAATTAGGCTTCCTTAAAAACCCAGTTTCTTCTGGTTGGCTGAACATTTGGAGGCCTGCCAGTGGGCACTACACCCAGCTGTAATGGCTCCACCTCATACTCCTATCTGTTTGGAGGTTTAAAGCTAACTGTAAAAACAAGTAACCAAAACTAGGTAATAGAATATCATGGATTGAGAACAGCGACTTCTCAAATTCATATGTACATGTTTTAGCCCAAATCTGTTCCAGAATATAGCAGTGGACAGCACAGACATCCACAGTAACATAGATTACACCAGGATGTCTCTAATTACCTGTTACCTTCCTATTGTGTGTCATAATGGTGGATTCAGTCTTTAAATCACAATGTGTATAAAAAAAATTTTTCTGTATATTCACTTGTTAATAGGTGTACATTTGGGAACTGCACTAAAATGCAGTCTAAGTGGAAACGTCTGCCGTTGATTAAAAGTGTTGCTAGTAAAATGTTACTCTATACAACTGTATAGTTTATACAGTTATGCCTATGATTTACTCAAGTAGACTGTTTTGGAATTACAAGAGGTACTTGGAATGGATGACTAATAAAGAAATCTGTGAAAGAACCATTGGAAAGCTGGTATTCAAAGCAGTCTGTTAGTTGAGTTGCAGGGAAAATCTGCATTTCTTCATGGTATAAGATTGGAAACCACTGTCATAAATCTAACATGGATCCAAAAAATGGCCTTAAAGGCTTGGGGTGATGTAACACACTCCTAGATAATGTTTCCACAATTTATATTTCAGTTACTAACCAGCATGGACGGAGGGCCAACAGAGGATGTAGGGGTGGTGGAGGTCCCCGCCAAAGATTTCCCCTCCATCCAGGCCGTTCACAGCCAGGATGCCATGGTTGCTGACCTCCTTCAGCAAGCTGCAGAGGCTGGGGGAGTGGTAGAGGGACAAGCTGGAGTTGTCCTTGAACAAGGTTCTTACTGATTGGAAATATTGTCCTACAGTCTACTAGTAAAAACGACACGGAGCATTATAGATTTTTATTGCATGTTGACACTTTTTCTAGATAATGCAGTCAAATTTTTTAACCCCAGCAATGTTGTTTCAGGTCATGGTGAAGGCATGGTAGCAGCCACCCAGGCTCAGCAGCAGCTAATGGAAGCTGGGGTTGGGGTTGGTGTAGAAGGAGGAGCAGGGGTTGAAATGATGGTTATGGAGTCATTGGAACCCACCCTGTTGCAGATGAAGACTGAGGTAAGGTCACTGTTAGGAGCTTTGCGTTTGATGTGACATTATAGTTGCCCAGTCTTAGCTGAAGCAAGACAAAAGCTTGGTCTCAGAAGAATGTTTCATTTGAGCAGATGTCGCTCTAGTTTTAGAAGTTAAAGCATCTGGAACTGAGGACACTAAACCTGCCTGCCAATGTGTGTCACTCCGCCCAAAACTTCACATAGCCGCCCATTAACATGAAGTTGATTTGCAGGTGATAGATGCTGCAGTAGGGGGATCATCAGGAGCAGTGGGTGTTGTTGGAGGGGTAGCTGGTGCCGCTCACCAAGCAACTGTAACAACAGTGGACCAGACTCAAATCATCACACTGCAGGTATGAACACTTTTGAAGCCACTTCACATTATACCATCCTCTAGTTAGTTCATCATTATCTCTTTGTAATTTTAGCTGTATTTGTAGGCATTAGGCATAGGAATGAAGAACCTGTTCCATTTCAAATCTGGTTCTAAATTGTGCGAATCATCGGAATCATATGCATCCAAGTTTATCAATTCCTTTTATAGTTGCTGATATGTTTTTTTCTGAGAGTTGCACAATGCAAAATGATAAAATCAGACTCCTGCATCTATGACCTTGAATCTTTGTTCAACAAGGACTCAAGGAGGAGAGGAAATACTGGTCCAAAGTGTAGCTTCAATTCTTGGTGTTTTTGGTTTTAGTTGTAATGCAGCATTTCCCATCCATAAGCTCTACTAGGGCAGCAAGCACAGGTAGATACACATGCAGTCACACATGTAGCCTTAGCAGATTCTTTGAGTAAGAAAAAAATGTAGCTACAGTTGACTCTGAGGCTACAGATTATGTTCACTCAGAGATAATAAAACAAAGGCATTGAAACTGAAAACCTGTGTGCACACAGAAAATTGATCAGGAATTGTTGAGGAAATCAATTAAGAATCCTATCAGTTACCATCCCTAGGAGGCCTTTAAACGCTCAGATGTTTCAAATCCACCCTCAGGTCTTGAATTTTTTTTTAATAGATTCTCTCTTTCCTCAGGTGGTGAACGTGGAGGAGCAGGCGGCTTTGGGCCTGGGGGAGCTCCAGCTAGTTCAGGTGCCTGTTTCTGCCACCACTGTGGAGGCCCTGCAGCAGGGCACCTTTGTAGACACCACTGCAATGCCAAAGGACGGTGATCCGGTCATCTGCCACACCCTGCCGCTTCCTGAAGGCTTTCAGGTACACTGACAGACATACCCATTGGTTAGGCTTTGACTATCACTTTAAACACTGATGCATGACAGCATTTGAAAAATTAGTAGCTGCATCACTTGCTAATTTTAGGCCACTGGCAAAATGTACCATCTTGTACTGATAGATTCTGCTCATGTCAAATCAGCCTGTAAATGATTTTATCCCGGTGGGGTAAAAGAGGTAGAAAAACCCACCATGCAGCTGCAATAATTGTTTCATCGACAGCATCCGTGTATATGTTAACCTCCAATTCAAAAGGAAATTTACTTACTGAGTTGTCAAAACATGAAAATAAAATACATTTATAACACTAATCTTGATCAGTAACTGTTTTTATAAAATACTAATGCTAGCTCCAAAATATTGTTAGGATTAATATCAAGTAATTTTAGGTCTAAAAGATGCTGTATTGATTAAATATGTACAATATCTGGCACATTGAGTGTGTTTACATGCATAAGCGTATCCTGGTTATAATTAGGTTTTTTGGACAATCCAAGTTATGTCCTGCACATGTGAACATCTTATCCTGGATTCAGAAACATGGATATGGTCTTAACCTGGTTTTGAGAAACCTGGGTCAGTACACAAATAAAAACCAGAATACTGTGGTGTGTAACATCTTATCCAGGTTTCTGAACATTCTACATTGGTACAGATAACAGTGGCTGAGTTGATTGGAAAATTGTGACATAACTGAACAGGGATAATCAAAAACCCTGTTACTGTTTAACATCATGTCAGCAGGGATGAGAATAACCAGGTGTCTTGTGTCATTGTAAGTGTCATATCCCAAATAAGATCAAAACAAGAATACCAGCACAAGCCTGCTGACTTTTGCATGCCATTTTTCACAAGCTACTTGATATACATACTGAAGTTCAGGTTCAAAACTACACAGGCTACGGTGAAAAAAAGACAGTAGACTACAGAAAAGAAACTAACCTGCATTTGGTCAGCTTGTTTTTTTTTTTTTGTTTTTTGTTTTTTTTTAGCTGATACCAATCCATTAAAATACAGCCCTAATACAGAACCTTAGGCACAAATAGGATATATCTCATATTCTTTGGCCTCAGATAGTATTCAGAATAGGGCTGCAAGTTGTTCCACAAATTAAGTTTGAACATTTTAATATCACAAGCAATTCACACACAATTCACAATTCGGTCTTATCAGTGATGGTAATTTCTCTTTTGAACTTAAGCGCCTACAGAAGGAAAAATCCCGATTTGTCAATATGGGTTAATTGAAAAAATAACTGTTTGATGTGTAGGTAGTTAAGGTTGGTGCTAATGGGGAGGTGGAGACAGTTGAGCAGGAAGAGGAGGGAGGAGAAGCCCACCCTGAAGAGGAGGAAGATGAGGAGGTGGGAAACCAGCTGCTGGAAGAAGGGGAGGATGAGCCCATTCAGCCTCCAAATGATGACCCAAACTGGGCTAAAGACCCAGACTATCAACCGCCATCTGGAGCTGTCAAGAAGACCAAAAAGGTGCGATAGCTGTACGGCATGGCTATTCAACTTCAGTAGCAAGTGGGCCAAAAAGTAAAATCACTGGGGGCTTGTGTACTACACAGAATACTTTGTCAATTAATGGATATAAGTAACTCTTACATTACAATATCAAGAGATAAACTACTACATGGAAAAAAGTAGACATGTACATCTCTTTCCTTTCAATTTAATGATATTATAATCAGTTCCATCCTCCCTCTCTCCAAACTATTTTAACCCCAAGGTTAGCCACATAGTCTCATCCTGGACATCAGATTTCAAATGTCTTTGAGATATATACCATTTGTTTTGTTCATCATATCTCAGATATCTCAGCCTGATTTCAGGCAGCCTCTTGCAGACCATAGAGAAATTGTAAAGGGCCGTGTCCAGCCATCGGGCTGGTAGTTGAATAACCCTGCTCTATGGTATCAATTTTTCTGCTGTTACACATGTGAATCATTTCTTTCTAATTGAACTCCACATCTGGACAGGTGTATTTAAATTTTCATCTGCTAATGTCTAATGCCTTGCCATTTTCCAGGGTAAAAAGAGTCGCCTGCGTTATGCAGAAGGAGACAAGGACATGGATGTCAGTGTCTATGACTTTGAAGAAGAACAGCAGGAGGGCCTTCTGTCTGAGGTCAACGCTGAGAAAGTGGTGGGCAACATGAAACCCCCCAAACCCACAAAGATCAAGAAAAAAGGTTAGATGCTGCTGTCTCTGGATTGGCATGAAGAGAGTAACCCTATTCTATTACTACAAATATATTCCCACACTATATGTAATACTCTTTTGTTCCACAATACCATTCTATAATGCATTATAACATTGCACCATAACACTATTACTATGTTATCAATAATATTATTATTGATAGTAATGTAATTAATATAATAGTAACAATAATACAATCAGCATCATCAAATCTACATGATTATCCTTACCTTACCATTGCTGTAGTCAGGGCTGTCATACTAACAGAGACTATAAGGCAAACACATGTTTACCTTGATCTAGAGTCTCTTCTTTGAGAATGCTTTTTCAGTAATACTTAAAAAAAAGATACAAAATGTACTTGAATATTTTGTCTGAGGAGTAAATTAACTTCCTACATTGCATAGGATATGATATATATATTAATATATATGTATATGGTCAGGGTCTAAACAGAAGGGAACATATCCTGAATAGTTTCTGTCCAAAGCCTACTGTGCTTATTGGCTGTTGCACACAAAAATGCAATGTATGTGTCTCGGCATAATAATTTTTTTGTTTTGCACCGAGCTGAGTAGGCAGAAAGTGATGAAAACAGAAAAAAAACCTCAGGTTGGTATCTGGCCAACACAAGGTGAAGATTTATTGTATTTGTTTAACAACTTTAGGTGGACTCGTGTTGCCATAAAAAGATTATTATATAATTTTATTGTTTTTGATTATTTTTTGTTTTGTTTATTCAATTCTTTTTTTCCAAATTAATGATTCAACATAAACTGAAATTGAAGACCAACGTAATCACTTACACAAGTGTTTCTTTTACATTTTTGAAGAGTTGAGTTTTTCTTCATGCTTCAGATGGAATGTATAGCATGTCATTATTTTCCATGCGGAAAACGGAGGCTTTGGGATTCTGATTCCAGCACCGTTATTGAATTTTGTTTTATAGGAGTGAAGAAGACATTTCAGTGTGAACTGTGTAGCTACACCTGCCCTCGACGCTCCAACCTGGACAGACACATGAAGAGCCACACTGATGAGAGACCACACAAATGTCACCTGTGTGGAAGAGCCTTCAGGACGGTCACCTTGCTAAGAAACCATCTCAACACACACACTGGTGAATGCTAACACACATCTTCCTAAAAATATTGGACTAAGAAAGAGACCATAAAAGTAGTGATATTTTAGGAGGAGACAGAAGGATGGATTTTTTTTTTTATTTATTTATGCAGGAACCCGTCCACACAAGTGCACAGACTGTGATATGGCTTTTGTGACTAGTGGAGAACTGGTTCGCCACCGTCGCTACAAACACACACATGAGAAACCCTTCAAATGCTCCATGTGTGACTATGCCAGTGTCGAGGTAAGACATGCCCCTGTCTGCTTTATGTTCATGAAGCTTTACTGACTTTGAAGTTTAGTTTAATGTATGATAGTGGCTACACTTATCTCTGTTCACATCGACTCATCCAGGAGTAAAAGAGAAATTCACAGTTTTGTAGCCAGCAGCACTAGAGGGAGGAGGTTGCAGTGTGTTTCTCAAACAAGTTAATCCATACTGTTTCAGACAGTAGATATACAGCTGCTCTGCTCCAGGAGCCCAAAACAGTTACTAACTGCCATTATAATGGCAGAAGCATTGCTCTGTTGTAGTATTCTTCTAGGTGACTGAGTTTGTATGTGGATGTTGTGTAGGTGAGCAAACTAAAGCGTCACATTCGTTCCCACACCGGCGAGCGTCCATTCCAGTGCAGTCTCTGTAGCTACGCCAGCAGAGATACATACAAGCTGAAGAGGCACATGAGGACGCACTCAGGTAAAACTGACACATAACTGCTTTTCTACATGTATAAAGCAATGAAGGAGGACATGGCAGCCTTTTTGTTTCATGTTGGTTGTCCTTTTTTTTTTTTAATGAAATAGGTTATTTCCAATTCCCTTATTTACCAGTTCAACAGTTTGTTCATTTCGTCTTCTGCTAAACACCTTCTCCATTAATTGCAAACTACACAAACTACAAAAAACAACAAAACTATATTATTCACTTGTAATAATTGTATTAGGCTATACTGATGGATTCAATATCTACATTTTTGGGGTAGTTTGTACATTGTGTTCATATCTCCTGCCTTGTTGTTATTTGTGAGGATTCTTTTATATTCTTATATGCTTTTAGATTAGAAACATAAGTTGAACAGTGATAAACCAATGTACATGTTAAATCCACTTCTCAGGAGAGAAACCTTATGAGTGCTACATCTGCCATGCTCGATTTACCCAGAGTGGAACCATGAAGATGCACATTCTGCAGAAACACACAGAGAATGTAGCCAAATTTCACTGTCCACACTGTGACACTGTCATCGCACGCAAGAGTGACTTGGGTAAAACAAACACACACAGAAACACACACAGTGTACTTCGCATGTTTTTTCTTTCCCGTAATTTGTTTTACTTTTTCAACCTTTCACATCTCCAGGTGTCCATCTTCGTAAACAGCACTCATTTATTGAGACTGGAAAGAAGTGTCGGTACTGCGACGCTGTTTTCCATGAGCGCTACGCTCTGATCCAGCATCAGAAATCCCACAAGAATGAGAAAAGGTTCAAATGCGACATGTGTGACTACTGTTGCCGCCAGGTCTGTACACTAATATCTATGTGTTGTGATATGTAGGGTTACCTTGCTTGTGGTAAAACAAGTCTTTTCCTTTGAATATCAGGTATGGGTGACTCATATAGTCAATTACTGGGGAAAAATTAAAATGTTACATTTTTGAACCTGGACATAGCTTAATGTTTACTGTGTCCAGCCTCAGTATTAGCTGTTAGATGTTAAGTAATTTATTTGTATGAATAAAACATCTGATTTGCTCTTGATGCAAGTGAAAAAGCCTGAATCACGAAAGTCATAGTGCTTTAGGATTCACTTTCTTCGGATCATGAATGTCTGAACAAAATTAAATGGGTATCCATCCAGTAGTTGTTGAGATATCTCAGTTGGCACCAAAGTACCGGGTAGACAGGCCAAAGGATCGACATTGCCATCCATCGGATTTTACTGCTACCATAATAAAATGTAATAATTTGAATGGATGTATAGTACTCGCTGGTTAACTGCTGTGTGTCCCATACTGCTGGGGCCAGGAGCGTCACATGGTGATGCATCGTCGAACTCACACTGGAGAGAAACCGTATGCCTGCAGCCAGTGCGAGAAGACCTTCAGACAGAAGCAGCTGCTGGACATGCACTTCAAACGCTACCACGACCCCAACTTTGTCCCCACTGCCTTCATCTGTCCCAAGTGTAGCAAGACCTTCACTCGCAGGGTAAGGGCATGTCTCTCAACTGCCATACACCTGAGGCCTAATTTTATAAAAGACAACAGACTTTTTAACAGTGGCCCTCTTTTAGAACACCATGGTACGTCATGCTGAGAACTGTAGCGGTGAGGTGGAGGATGCCGAGAACGGAGCTCCAACCCCAAAGAAAGGAAGAAGAGGAAGAAAGAGGAAGATGAGGAGCAGGAGAGATGAGGAAGACAGCGGTGAGAATTTGGCATTGTATGCATGGCCACACATACTGTTTTCAGGTAGCTCTGATTAGTTTATCTGATGTCTCTCTTTTTGCATCTCTGTCATTTAGAGGAGGATCACGTTGAACCAGACGAGGAGGAGGAGGAGGGTGAGGGTGAGGATGAATCATCGCTTCTACAGGAAGAGGAGGAGCAAGAAAGCATGGAACTAGACCAGGCCCCTGCCGCCATCCCTGTGCCGGCCCCCGACGAACCACCAGTCAAGAGGAAACGAGGCCGACCCCCAAAGAATGCCCCTAAGCCTCCTGCATCCAGCAAGTCAGTCAGGGTGGCCTCCAAGACAACAGCTTCTGGTGAGGACACTGGCAGAATTTGTTAGATGCCAGTAGATTTTAAAGAGCAAGGAAAACATGTATTTAGTCCTGAGATCCTGTTGTTGTTGTGTTTTGTAGCTGCTGCCATCATTCAGGTGGAGGATGAGAGCACTGGAGCAGTTGAGAATATCATAGTGAAGAAGGAGGAGGGCGACGCCTCTACTGCAACACCTCTGGAGCAGGGAGTGGCCCTAACCGTGGAAGGGGTGGGTCTAGATGGGGAAGGGGTGGGGACTGTTGAGCTGGCTGTGAATGAGGAAACAACGGCGGCGGCAGCGGCAGCTGCCAACGGAGATCTGACGCCCGAGATGATCCTGAGCATGATGGACCGGTGAAGACAACACTCAGCCACAACCATTTAGTTGGACTATGTCAAAAATTGGCAAAAACACAAATTAACATTTTCACATCCTTTGCCTTCACCTCATGTTCTATCGCTGTGTGCTTGTAATGGCAGCCATTTTGAATCCATTGGAGTGGCAGCAAAAAATGGCGACGGCAAAAACAATCATGCAATGATCAAGGAAGCTACATGTAAATACTTTCGCTGTAACTTCACATCCATGTATGTCAACCTGCATTCTGATGTTTGTGGGTCTCATATACACACTCACAAGCACGCACACACACACACACACACACACACACACATGCAAATAAATACCAGATACCCCCTGCACAGACCTGTGTCATCCCCCAAGTCAAATACAGATATCGTCCAAGCTATTGAGTGACTGCTCTCTGCTCTGAAATGCTTTTTTCAGTTTGAATGTCTTCTGAATGAATCATTGTGTATTCTGCTACTTGTCTCTACCCCAAGCCACATCCTGTGTCAGTCTCTACCCACACTTGCTGCAGTTAATGTTAAGGCAGAAACTAACCCCCTCCATGTTGCTCTGCCACAAGGAGTCATTATTAGCTCTACCTTCAATTTTCACTTTTTTTCTGCCGCCCTGCTTGAGGTTCTTGCAGCCATGCTGAAGTTGCTAATTCCAAGCCTTTGTTTATGTATATATAGATATAAATGTAGTTTT
Source organism: Istiophorus platypterus (assembly GCA_016859345.1). Classification (NCBI taxonomy): domain Eukaryota; kingdom Metazoa; phylum Chordata; class Actinopteri; order Istiophoriformes; family Istiophoridae; genus Istiophorus; species Istiophorus platypterus. The sequence continues at coordinate 2,243,044 of CM029121.1, forward strand.
CCTAATGCAGACGTAGTATAAGGTACTTTCGTTTGCCTCTGAGATATCACTTGCTCTCAGACATATGATCTGTATATTTTTTTTTTTTCCCCCATAGTATGACTTTCCTCCTCGGCCTGTGTAAACACACGGTCCATGTTTTGGTGTTATTAGTTGGCTGTTTGTACATTGAGGCTTTTATAGAAGGAAATTGGCAGAAGGATTCTTCTTTATGATGAGAAAATAGGCAGGGGCAGGGGCAGGTACGTTGAAATGAACGGAAGTCAGTGATCAGTGATGAGTTGGGTTTTTTTTTTTTTTTTTCAGCTATCCAGATCATCTGTTAGACACCCACACTGCCAGCACCCAAACTTGTTCTATGGAAACTTGCCCTCAGTAAGCTCATGTACATTAAAAACTTGAGATTGCTGCTGAGTTACTTTCCCAGAACAATCATACTTAGAGATAAAGTTCTTTTTCAACCCTTTTCTATTTTCTTCCTCTGATCACTGATGGAAGATATTTATCATTCATAGTTATTGTTCCTCCTCCTCCTGATTGAGAGAGATCAAAGATAGTTCACCATCAAATAACCTGAATCATCCCTGCTGGTTGGAGAAAATACAAATAATCCTGACTGGTACAATATTTTACTGTAGTTGTGATTTTGAACATTCCAGATGCTTAACTCAATATGGAATTACATATTTGAATCATCTCACTTAAAGTGATCAACAGTAACAAACTCAAACAATGTTTTCCAAGTTAATACCGACTGGTCTTTTATTCTTACCTAAAATGTCCTCACATCCCAGTTTATAATGGGTTTGGAACGCCCACCCAACAAACACCTTCTCCTACAATAATCAATGATCAACTGTGGCAGGTGATTTTGCTTGTAAATATATTTTAAACCCTTTTGCTTTTTGATTTCTTGTGACCCTTTTTAATGATTTTAAATAGTTGATTTGGAGATGTGTTGGTTAACAAGGACATCAAGGTTTTCATTTATGTGGTAAACATGTTCGTATCATACCTGGTTCTTCCTGTCAGAGCCTGGAAGGTTACCTGCAAACTCTCTATCATGCTTTCTTTACACAGATGAACCCATCTTAACCAACCAAACTGAACTGATTAAATCTGAATCACTATCATTTTTCTGTCTTTATTTTGTTGCTCATAGCCATTTTGTATCTGCTCTGATACAGTTTTACTGTTTTCTTTTCTGGCCATTTTGTAGTGGTCACTGGGTTTCTCTACATGTTGGTTGGTTGGTTGGTTGGTTGGTTCCGTTAAGTGATTTGACAGAAGCTTTGTCTCATTCTGTTCTCCTTTAATCTTTGGCCCAAAGTTACAAAACTAGTTTAATCTATGAAGGAACAAGAGGTTGTTGAGTATCTGCTGAAAGACAGATGTGTTTGTTTCAGAAAACGTATACTCAATGAAGTTCAGCTCATAAATTGTATATAATAACAACAAAATTGCCTTCTTGTTCTTTTTTTTGACAGGTTTTAATACTGTTTTTAGTAGGATGGCAGATTTTGGAAGGCTATTTTACACTATTCTTAGCCTTGGACTAAGGCCCTGTTCAGGTCCTTACGTCTTGCATCTGATACTAAGGTCTATCCTAAACCTCACCCGGGCCAGTCAGTTCTGCATAATAACCCAGGGTTAAAGTCACTGTTGAAACTGTCACTGTGAAGCAAGGATGGAATGTAAAGGAGTCTGCTGCATATGTTCATCCTCAGATTAGCACCAAAAGGTCTGAGGTGGCTTGATATTCCAGTGACAGTTTGACCACAGGTTATGATAGTTGTTATGTGGCCTTCCTTTTATTACAGTTACACCTGTTTTTGTTAGATGGATCCATCTCCTCTGTAACATAACATTGGTTTGATACTCAGTATGGTTAAAAAAAAAAAAAAAAAAAAGACTGTAAAGAACCGTGGATCTAAAAAAATAAAATAAAAAAAAAATAAAATGAAATGGTCACAGACTGTTGTCAATCTTATGTTATCGTTCTGTGAGCAGATGGATGGAGGATGGATGTTTGACTGTTCCCATAGCAACAGCATTGTTTTTCTTTGCTCATTCTTGTTTGTTTTGGCAGAATTGCGGGAACACTTAAGATTTAAATGCATCCCTGTTCTAAGAACCAGAAAACAGACGAAACCTTTGTCATGTTGTTTTGTAGCTGAGACACTGTACAGCTAATGAAAAATAAAATCATCCTAATGGGCCTATTACTGTTGCATGCTTCTGGTCTTTCATGTTTTCATTTGGGGATGGGATTAGGTTACGGGGCCAGCCAAAGTCCACTGAATATATGTCTATAATTGGTTTACTAGTTTTGATGTCATAAAAATCCTGCTGGTACATATTAAACAGAGATTTAAGGTTAATGCAAATTTTCACTCTCAGAGATATGGGTGAAAGCAGCCTTCTAGTGATAAACTGCAAACCCATTCTCCTGCTCAGTGCAGCTCAAACATCCAGGTGAAGAAACAAGAAAAATACACTATTAAGAGGAAGATTTTAAACCAAATATATTTAAATACAGTATGCAAACACCTAAAATCAATAATATTTGTTTCCCAAGCAAGATAACAGAAGACTAACAGAGATTCAACAAACAAAAATCTGAAAGACATAAAAAATGGCCTTAACTGTGCAAACCAGTGGTGAAATATACCTATGTACTATTGCTCGAGTAGTTAGGTACAGTAACTAACCGTTTCCTTTGGGGAGAATATTGTATGTTTTACGCCACCTCAGTTAGCTGACTGCTGTAGTCACCGGTAGTTAATTAATAGAAGTTTCACACTAAAAGCATTAGTCTTGTAAAATATCATGTAAAGTTATGCCACCAAACAGCCACCTCAACCAGCAATATTAAGACCATCTGTAATAGCAATCCATGATATGAATTAAATGTATAATAGAACTGTCTGTTATAGGGCCATTCTAAGTCAATACTTCTTTCTTTTTAAACTTCAGTACATATTAATGCTAATACTTTTTTACTTTTATTTAAGTGTAAGTTTTAATGCTGGACTTTCACTTGTAACAGAGGATTTTTAGAATGTGGTATTGTTGCTTGTACTTGATAAAACTTGTTGACCATGAGTGGGGCCATAAAATCTATGGAATATCTTAAGAATTTTTTGTGGGGTTTTTTTGGCGCTCCCTGGTGGTCAGAGGTCAATCAAGCAGCCTCGCATTGGCTGTGTGGGTACCTCAGTGCTGATGTGTGTAAAGTAACCTTCAACCTCTTTAAAGTTCTTCTATGTTAATGCCTGCTAGCGTTTTATTCCTCTCCAGTGAAATCCCATTAACCAACCAATGGTTTGACAGGTCTCATACGTTTTCAACAGTTTGAAGCTCAGTTTTGGGAAAGTGCAGATTTCCTGACCTGAATGTGGTGAGCATCTCAGTGTGAGAGGTTAGACAAGGTTCCTGCCTGCTCAGTCTTCTCTACGTTCACTACAATAGTGACTCACACCGAGGAACAGGATGTGTGTTGAAGTTCATGAGCAAAAAAATGTGTGCAAGACAAGCAAGAGAAGGTGACGTGTACACACATGCACGAGTGGAGAAGAGAGTGTGTTACATGCAGACGTGAATCTATAAGAAAGAAATCTAGTGGTAGTTGGAGCGTGTGTGTGTGTGATGTTACCAAACCTTTAGAATTATCACTGCATTTTCTGATCAATGCTGCTATGTACCATCATCTTCCTTCCCTGGTCTGTAATCTGGATTATTTGCTCTGATCGTTTTACTTTATTAGTCTTTATCTTGACAAATGAAAGTAAGTTTTCTTCTATTATTTCTTCCTTTTGTAGTGACAGTGCACTGAATATTTTTCCGTCAGTATAGCTCACTTTCGTTAGGACAGTGGGAAACTGATCGCACCCCAACTATTTCCATCAGTACCAACATTTGCCTGACGTCTACAGAATGGACTCGGTCTCTCAGAATCTGCAAGGTAGGATGAGTCAACTTCAACATCAGTGCTCTGTTGTCTTAGTGACAGTTTGATGTAATGAGAATTGAGCAGTAATATAGCTCATCTTCAGTGCCTAAAACTTAACCTTTAAAGGACCATACCAGTGTGTTTGTTTTTTATTTCATTTGCTACAAATCCCATACATTTTCCACTTGGTGTACTTCACTCCACCTAGTAAAAACTAATACAGTCTAATGCAACAGTCCTGCAATATACCGTCTTTCATGAAGGTTATGATGTTCAGTTTGTGCCAAAACTGTGTCAGAGACATGTTGAATCAAACTACTCATTTTGGAGGCTGCTTGTGATGCTTTCAAATTGAATTGCCAAGTTATGTTCAGCTTCCTTTTTTTATCATGAGAGTATGGAAAATATTAGAAGAACATTTGCTTTGTATTTTATGGTTTAAAAAACATGCAAAAATTCAAGTATGATCCTAAATGTAACAACTTAAATGGAAAGACAAAAAATTAGAGCATTTGACATTTTAAAACATTTTGCAGCAGAACAGCTTTAAAACAAACTCTGGAGGGATTTCTGTTAACCAGTTGTGGAGTAAATATGTAAACAATTAACGCTGCGTCATGTGTGTCGTATCAGAGAGAGACCACACTTCCCTGCACCAGTGTCTGATGTCAAAAACACCAGTTGGACTAGTCTACAGAGTGAAGTTGTGTCTGCTGCTACAAAGGTCAAATCTGAGTGACAGTCACACCAGTGTAATTTTAGGCCTAAGCGCTATCCACTCTACCCTTGGTTAACAGCTGTGTTTCCACTGTAACAGTCAGTGGCACTAACTGACGAGAAGAAGGAAACATGACTCAATCTGTGGTTTGCTAACAATGTTATGAACTGAGTAAAGAGATGGTAAAGAGCTCAGACACCACAGGTAGTCTGAAATTTAAGTTATTGTTATCCACTTTGATCATCAACTATATTTCTTGCTAAAATGTCTAAAAGAATCATCAAAGATCAGCAGAAACAAAGTGTTATAGAAGCTTTGACCCTTCAATATGCAGAAATCCTTTTAGATTTCAGCTGCACAAAGTCTGACCATGAGCCATGTGAAGCTTTAAACCAAAGCAGACTCCAGATGCCCCCATGAACCAAGCTCTGTCACTCACTTCTTTGCCCTAGTACATATTTTGGGATTTTGCTCTTGAGTTTTGACCATCACCACTTCTACATTATTTCAGAGGCCATTCAAAACTCAGACTTTACTTTGAGTTTAGCATGTGTAAGGAGTATACAAACATAAATAAATGGCTTATAATACACTATAATGCAGGTATAAGCAGAAAGACATAAGTGCATATTAAGTATTTGTAATGAATATTTATTATGCAGTAGTTGTAATTATGACTTATAGAGTTAGAGTTCTTAAGATTTACTTTAAAAATCCCTTAGATCTGGTACACAGTAACCTATTTATCAAATGTTTATATACTGCTTATAGATGCTAAATAGGTATTAAGTAAAATGTTGCCCAATTTAACATTTCAAGTTATAGCAGTAGAGAGAAACAAAACTGAGAGAATTTAATTTGATTTGATACTCATTTGTTCGATCTATGTGGCCGATCAACAACTCAAAAATCTTGTGTTTTCTAAACAACCTTTTTTTGGAGAGAAAAAAAAGTTAAAATGTGGGATATACATAACTGACAGTTTTGGGTGTGTTTACTTTCAGTTTTCACTTACAGTAAAAGTGGCCACATTGGCTTCTTTGGCACCCAACAACCAGAAACTCAGAAATGAGATCCAAGAATAAGAAACTGGACTGAAAAACTATACTGTTCCTTAAATAGGAAATTTCCATTCCTTACAAAGCTGGTGGTGCTGGGGGCTTGGTCACATAGTGGGCTAACCAGACAATAAATTAACAATGAACTAATCAACATATCATTGATCCACAGTGCAAATTGACGTTGACAAATTCTGTGAAACACATAAATTTACTTTGCCTTCATTAGTCTACAGAATGAGGCGATACCATTCAAATGAACCAAAATTATTTTCATAAATGTTGGTTTGATGGAGCCTTTAACAAAGACCAGGTGACACACATATATATACACCAAATCACCTGTGCCTGGTTTAGTACATCTCAAATACCAAAGTATATAATACATACCAAAGTACATATCAAAGCTCCAAAAATAGTACTTTTGCCCCATAAGTTTTAAAATAATAAAATAATGACTAGTCCGATTTCAGATAGAGGCATCAAACTCAGGCAACTGCAGAGTATTCTGACCAAAAAAGTTCCATCTGGTTTTCTCACTGCATGTGTTGTTTTAGCATTACTGGCAAATACATGGAGGCAACACACATGTTGATGAGCAGTAGTTTTCATGACATATACCTGAGCTAAGTCAGCCTCTAGGTGACAGTGCCCCTGTTTGTGTCTGTGATTCCGGTAAGCAGATCAGATCTCAGAGCTGCTGAAGCCTCACAGAGTCTGTCTGGTGACACCTGTTGTCCTGAACCACTCCACTCAGCCATGTGGGAGATCAGTCAGCAGGTTTGTGGTGAGTGCTGGACAAAGTCCTTTGTCGAACAATAACGACTTTTGCCTAATATTATGTTTATTATGCTTATGTATGGAGAAACCCGGTATAATCATCACAGGTGGATGGAACTCTTTGGATTGAATGAGCATAAATCACTACAAGTAACAGTGGCTCTCTGAAACAGCTGAGACATTCTTGTTTTTCTTGAAATGGTAAAATACACTCCGGCTTAACTCTAGTGTTGTCCCTGTCTGCTTTTTCAATTAAGGGACTGCTGCCCTTCTGCTGACCAGATGGTCTGTTTGTTTTCGATGTCAGATAAATACATAATTATATGTATGTGTACATGTGGTGGACTGGTGTGCACAGTTTTGTATTATGGTCCTGTCCTGTGTCAGTATTATACCTCATTGTGGATGTGGTATAACCGTGACCTGCTGAGGCCGGGCAGATTTATCAAAACCAAGTGAACACCGGACCCACATTTCCCCAGAAGCCACAAGTTTACTGTTTGTCTCTCAGTTTCTGGTATTTTGTTGAACTTTGTCCAGGAATATTCAGATATAAATATCAGCTGAAATGAAAAAGGCCTTCAGGTGGCACCTGTACAATTAACAAATCCGACTTTTTGAGTAGCACTGTGTCAAGTCTAATTTTAAAACCTCAAATTGCCACAAACTGAAAAAAGCATAGTGACCCTGGTACAAGACTGTACATTGAATGCAACATGCAACAACCATGTTGTTCCTGTTGGGGGAGCTATGGGTCTGTCAGTCCCATAACTATTGTCTTGTCTCTCTGTCATAGGTACTGAGTCTGTGGAGAGGTTACCTGGTTATGAACAAACATCCTGTCAGGGTAAATCACAACTCAAATATTAAAACATCTGTTGTAAACCAAGATAACTTAACATCTATTCCCTTCCTGGATTTGATCTGTTAAACTGCTAATTCTGAGCTCTGCAGTGTGTCAAGACTGGGGTTGGAGTGATGTTGCAAAAGGGCCACCACCTTAAACTACACAAATATCTTTAAGTTTTCTGGACTTTACTCATATTTACAGTGAATTGAGAAGGTATTGAGACCCCATCCCCTTTTCCATATCTTTTAATATTGCAGCCTCATGCTGAAATAATTTAAATTCATTTTGTTCCCGATCAATCTTCACTCCGTTACTATGGGGTATTTTGTGCAAAGAGAATGTTAGAAATATTTGCAAATTTATTAAAAGGAAGAACTGAATTGACAGAAGTATTCAGACTCTTTACTCAGTACTCAGCTGAAGCAACTTGGGCTGCGATTCCAGCCTCAAGTCTTCCTGAGTTTGATGTGACAAGCTTTGCACCTGGATTCAGGGATTTTCTGCCATTCTACTCTGTAGATCCTATCAAGCTCTATCAGGTTGGATGGGGACTGTCGGACAGAAAAGTGAGGGGTCTTAATAGTTTCTGAATGCACTATGCTCTATCACTATCTAGCCACACAGATAGTTATGGTTTTATGTGCTGAGGTTTTGAGATTTCTGCCTCTTGCATTGTTACCTCTACCAAGGATTTTATGTTTTCACTTGTCAGCAATATACTGAACCTGTTTGCACCAAACTTGGTGGAGGGATGGGTCACAGGCCAAGGAAGAACCCATTCAATTTTTGTGCGTAGCCAGTTAAAAGAGAATATTCAGGAATTTTGTATCACTTTCCTGCACATTGTGAGATTTTGTGACATTTTTTTACAATATTTGGCCTTAGTGGAGATTTGTGTTCTACTGAGTGCCATTGTAGTTATCCCTGTGAGTAGTAATTTCTGTTTTTAACCTTGGAAGTGAGCACATCCTTGCATTGCTGGAACATTTTGGCCAGTTGTCAAAACTTCAGAGGACTTTCTGAAGGTTAGAGGGTAGAGGTTAGAATTTGGTTTAGGTTAGGGCTAGGACAAGAGTTGGGTTTAGGCATTTATTTGTGATGGTAAAGTTAGGGCTAGGGGAATACGTGTGTGTGTGTGTGTCTGTGTGTGTCTGTGTGTGTTTTCACATACATGTCTGTATCAGTGTGTACAGGTGGAGAGCACATTCAGTTACCTGGAGGTTTGCTCCATCAACATTCACAGCCTCACAGAGGTACAGGTAAAGCTCAAAATAAGCTTTGGCTTGTGTGTTTCTGCAGAGAGCGAGCATCATGCATGTACGATATAATGTGTGTGTTGCAGATTGTGTTGGAGACCGAGAGGCAGACTTTGTCTTTCAGTGTCTTACATGTTGAGGATCTTGAGGCCATGGTCAGTCACATGACCGCCTCGTTGAAGAGGATCTTCCCTGATTCTTCTCCAGGGTGGGTCTCACTCCACTGACCTCATGTTCTCCATGCAGAACTGGAATTGCAGTCTCTGCATACTGACAGTCACAAGGGGCCCTGTGACATGTATGGAAGCTTGCATAGACAAAAGTAACTGGTCAAAATGACCCCATTAGATTTACTTTAACTCCACTCTCAAGGTAAATTTCAACTACTGGATGATTTATGCGACATTTTTTGTACACACGTTCATGGTTTTCTTCAGCGTGAATTGTAATAGCTTTGATCCCCTGATTTTTCATCTAACAGATAATTATCACGTCAAAGTTTAGATCAAAGTTTTGGCCAAAACTCTGGTTACGACCAAACACCTGCAAAACTACTGACGTGTTTTACTGTCTGGAGCTAATTAGCAAATGTTAGCATGCTGAAATGCAGTAAACATTATACAGGTGCAGGCTCACAGAGCCGCTGACTTTAGACTCTTAGTCTTGATCTTATACAGTGTATGTCTTTCCCCGGGATCCTTAGGAAGCTGTTAAAGACGATTCCTCCGGATCTCCAGCAGAGACTCCTCACACTGACTGGTGTGATAGAGGAGCAGCTGAATAGTCAGCCTGGCTTCTGTGGTATGTGCCTTTCATTTTACAGCACAGGTGACCCGATATCTGATCAGAGTCTGTGTGGGCATGTACAGCACCACTGGTTAACTTGTTCAACTCAGATAAAGCACGACATGACCCATCAGCCTGTGAACTTAAAGTTAGCTGTGCATCTTGTAGGGCTTTTATTTTTGGCTGAGCCAATTTGAATGCAGTCATTACATTGCATTTCCAGTCCATACATCAAACTGTTGGTGAATGCCCAACAGTGAAGAATGCCCTCTACTGGACAACAAGGGGAAGAACTTCAGTCTGATGCACTTATAGACTGGAAATGTTGATTTTTGAACAGCTCATCAGAGTGCAGATATTTATTTTTTATCCCACTGTAGCAAGAATGTTTGAATTTTGATGAAAATTTTTCTCTTTACACATAAGATTACTCAAGCTCATGTAATTTCAGATAGATAGTGTGTTTGAATGTGTGTTCTCCAGGAGGATTCTCTGATACCTACGCTGCTCTTTGTGATTTCAATGAAATGCCATTTAGAGAGGAGATTCAGTGGGTAAGTCACAGCTGTAGTATAAATAACAATAATAATAAGCCACTTTAATATACCCTGTTTTCCAAACTTTACAAGACACTTTCTTGCCAAACAATATTTGACACTCTGTAGCCTTGACATCTACTCAAATGTTAGCATTGGTGTGTCAGAATAAAACATGGCTGACTGCTTTGGCAGGATGTTGACAACATCTACTACATCCACAAATGGAGACAGTTCAGTCTGCAGGACTTCAGCCACTTAGACAGCAGGTGAGATCCAATCCAGAGTTTTTTCATCCAGTCTTACCTCAGCTCAGCCACATACTCTGTTTCAAGTCTTCTCCTGGTTTCTCCTCCCCTCTGCTCTCAGAGACTTGGCATTAGCAGTAGCAGCTCTTTCCTTCAACCAGTGGTTTACCAGGATCTACTGCAAAGAACTCAAACTGGTAAACTCTCTAATGTTGTCAAAGAATTGTAGAAACGTCTGTTTAATCTTGAATCGAGGCTTTTCAAAAGTTTGTGTCATAAAAACATATTCCGCACACTGAAAAAAGGCCGAAGCGGCACTTCAGATGCAAAAAATAAATAATAATAAATAAATAAGTTTGTTCCAAGTTTAGAGACACAGTGGTTAAGATTATTAAAAAAAATTTAATTTTGGGTCAAAGGACATTCATCATTACAGCTTGAAGACCGAGATAAGTTATCAGGCTAAAACAGTAACCAATCAGGAGAAAGGAGGTAAGAGGCGAAAGGTGTTTCAGAAGAACTCCTTAGCTACCTGACTGCACTCACATGGCTTACAAGGAAACCAGTTCCATCCTGCTAGTTATCCTCTGTCCTCTGTCCTCTGGCCATGACCCGAATACCATGGGAGCCTACATTTCCCTTATCGCAATTAATGAAAAAGTCCCATCCCCAGTGGACATTCCAAACAGTGCAATTTCATCAACACATATATTTTTGCGGAACACTTTAGACTCTGACGCTCCTAAATGTTGGTTAAAGGACAGTTTCAGATTTCTGAGTATGTCTTAATACAATACTTGCATGCCAAATGTTAATGTTATTGGTTGCTGTAATTGTCCTCCTCTCCATTCTGGCCATGAATGAATAAATTCCTTGACGAAATACACTGTAAGCAATGGAGTACAAAGTCCTCAGCCCTTGTTCTGTGTAAAAATGAGTTCAAAAGTTGAACTTGTCTGTTGGCTTCGGATGTGATTTGTCTTCCAGGACGGTCCTGTTGCCTTTTTTTCCTATTTGCTTTAGCTCTTCGTCTGTTTACGGTGGTTCAGATAAATACAGTCCACCACCGCAGTGAAATTATTCTTCCTCCAAATACTCCCCGGCATTATTCACCATTGCTTTTCACTTTCTGAGTTTCCTCAGAAGACATAACATCAGTGAAAGTCAGCCTCACACATGTAAGCAAACTGGTGTATGCGGATGAATATGCAGGTTGATAAGGTCAGCCAGGAAGTAACTGTGGATGTAGATACCGACAGGTCAGCTATAATGGCTATTCCTAGCATCTACATTCTATGTTTAATTTGGGTCTGACTCAGACTCAAATGTTTAAACCGTTTATTTGGAAGCTGGAAGCTGTTTTGTGTGAGTCCCTGTTTACATGAAGATCAACAATGGAGGTGGTGCATGCAAGGTTAGAGCCACATAGACCCACAATTGACTCATTTACAGGAAATACACCAGGTTGAAATACATCGGAATTATCCTTTAAATTGAGACTTGCCCAGTTTACTGTATGTGCAAAACTGTACAGTTTGGGAGCACAGCATCAGGGCCAGTTAGTGTAATTAAGCTTCGCTCTGCTGGACTTTGAATGTTTTAAAATTAATGAGACTGAGACCTTTGTAGGAGAATGCAAGGTTCACTGCTTCGACCACCAGGGGCCTGGAAAATATCTACTAAGTCCTTGGTTCCTGGAGAACTTGGGAAACTTTGGGAGATGCATCACCACATTTCCCTGCACCATTTAAGTTTTACTGTTTAATTGTAAAAATTTGATTTGCAATATCAGATTGGAGATTTGTTTTTGACTTTGTCCGTCTCTGTCTTTGTCCTTTCAGTCAGTAGATGTCCAGCAGCAGCTTACATTCCTGCTCTCCAGATCTCCCAGTCTGGAGGAACTCTCACTGGAGGCCAGCGGGCTCAAACTGTGAGTTTTTGTGTGAATATGTGTATATATGTAGGCATGGAAAGTAAAAAAAAAACACATCTGTCAACAGGACTGGCACTAAAGTGTATTTGAGCAAACACGTAACATTCCACTTCTTTCATGATGCTGCTCAGTGGCCCGAAGTTTCAGTTTAAGACTGGATATACAGGTGGTCTGAAGCTGTGTATTTCAAACATTAATTGTACTAATGGAAGATTTTCAACAAAGACATTTTGCATTCTCTTAGCAATCATCTGTTGTTTTCTGTCACCTGATGATGTGAATGTACACAGTGACCACTAACCCACAGGGTTTGATACAACCAAGACAAATATACCTAAGAAAGATTGAAACAACATTTTTCACACGTAAATATTAACAGCCTATCTCTTTGTCTAATTTAAAGTCTAGTTTAAAGGTATTGATTGAGTCTGAAAATTAACCTTATTCTGCTGCAGGGAGTTTGCAATCAAAATGGCAGCTGCTCTGCGGGAGCACACCTCCTCTAACCTGCATTCAATCAACCTCTCTGGCAATCCAATTGAAGACAAAGGTGGGACTTCCATTTATCACATCTGATTATTATAAACATGGTATTAGAATACATCAGTAGTTCTAAGCCATCTTTCATCTTGACCAAAGTTGCCAGTTTTAGTGTTTATGTCTTCATCTATGAAGTTTTGTCATTTAGTGAAATGGCCTTTCCAGTGTTCAGCTGGAATCCAATTTGTCATACAGTGCATTCAGGAAGTATTCAGATCACTTCACTTTTTCACATTTTATGTTGCAGCCTGATGCTAAAATTGTTTAAATAGATTTTTTTCCATCATTAATCTACAATCAATACCACATCATGACAAAAGTAAAACAGAATTTTTTATTTTTTTGCAAATTTACTAAAAGAGTTAAAATGAAATATAACAGACAGAATATTGTTACGATAACAATTAAATTCAGCTCAGGTGTCTCCCATTTCTCTTGATCATCCCTGAGATGTTTCTGTGTTGGAGTTCACCTGTGGTTAATTCAGGTGATTGGACATGATTTTGAAAGACAAACATCTGTCTATATGAGGTCTCCCAGCTGACAATGCAGATCAGAGCAGAAACCAAGCCATGAGGTTGAAGGAACTAACTACAGTGCTCAGAGACAGGATTGTGTCCAGGCAAGGATCTGTGATAGGCTACAAAACAATTTCTGCTGCATTGAAGGTTCCAAAGAGGACACTGGCCTGTATTCACTGCTCAAGGTGCTTCTACTGAGTACTGAGTAAAGAGTCTGAATGCTTATGTCAATGTGATATCTCAGTTTTTTTACTCTACAATAAATTTGTGAAAATTCTGAAATTATGTTTTCATTTTGTCATTGTGGGCTATTGTGCTTAAATTAATAGGAAAAATTAATTTAAAAAATGTTAGCACAAGACTGCATCATGAAATGTGAAAGAAGTGAAGGGGTCTGAATATGTTCTGAATGCATTGTATTCTTGAGCCTCAAGCATGCAGCTTGGGGTCAGTTCACCAAAATTACAAAAAAAGAGGAGGGAAAAAAAACGAAATGAAATTGGATCGAGCCATGCATGTATTTAGAAGTTACAAGTTTCCATCTTTTGATCTTTGATATACTGGGGGCAGGAGAGTTCTATATAACTCTTCCTTTGAATGTAAAAGGAGAATTCAGTAGTAGAAAGGCTGTAACATCTGCAGCTAGAGATGAAGGGCAGATAGACTGATAACACAATGGATATAGGCAGGCAAGGTAAGCATGGCTGCCAGGTAATGTTAGGCCCAGCTGTAGCAATAGAATACTATTTTTTTTAAGCATGGTCCACACATGAAACTGTTTTATTTTCTTCAGTAAAACTAAAAAATTTCAAAGTTGCACAATAGACTCTTTTCACAGCAGACATTTGGACTTGTCAAAGCACAGGTGTAAATAACATTATCAATGGCTCCATTCCATTAAGTGTCCCAGTAATTGAGTCAGCATGGACAGTACCGGAGCACCAGCACTGTCTCACCTAAATGAAATGAAGCGATCATTAATGTCAATAATTTCACCAGGGATACTCCTGCTGTATAAATGTCTAGAGGTCAGCTATGCATTTTAAATGAACATTAGTACAAACAAATCAGTACACATACTGGATTACAGACATGTTTTGTGTGAGTGTTAATGTGCTGTGTTTTCATTCCTAGGTATAATAGCTCTCAGTCAGGAGTTGGGGAATCTGGCTAAAGGACTCAAACACCTCTCTCTGTCCCGGGTATCAATGACTGCTAGAGGTAGACACAGGGGGACACACACATTCATATAAGACACTTATACTCCTCCATGTACCTCCTCCTCCTCCTCCAACCTTTCAGGCCTGCAGCACTTCACCCCCAGCCCCCCTCTCAGGATGAATAAGAAAGGGCTGTAATGTTTGGAATCTGTAGTCTGCAATGATCAGTGTCTTTTCAAACTAAATACAATTATTTCACAAAATTGCCTTAACGTCTACTTGTCCTCCTCAAAAACAACATGCTCACCATCTGTGCACTGTCTGATGCATCTGTCTTCAGGTCTTGGATCTCTGAGTCAGCTGTTATCTTCCAGTCAGCTTTTCTCAGCTTCTCTGACCCACCTGGATCTGTCTGGTAACCCCAGCAGCCTGGTTACAGAAGAGGCCACGGTACACTCTGCTCTGTGTGTGATGGTGTCGGTGTGTTTCATATTAGATGATGTGGACTGGAGAGAGATGATACATACAGTACACAAGCTGTACATACAGGTCCAGAAGTGGAGCTGTAACTGGGAGGTTTGGGAGAAATCTCAATGGGCCAGTAAATATCCTACTCAGAGACTGGGTTAACTCACTGTCAGCTATACCGTGCAGACATGAGTGTTGAAGATGGAGAGAAAAAATGATGGGGAAAGTAATAGGGCTGAAAAAATACTGATTAAAAACAAAAACCCAGCTTAGCAGGCTTTAGCTACCTGCACTAGACTACTGGGTCTATTCTGTGATCAGTGTAAATTATTCTTTGTTGCAAACATGACTTAAATGTTAAAATTATCTTTCACTTCAAATAAAAACTTATTGATATTTTTCATGTCTTTGTAAATATAGGGTTTTATTATTTTTTTTTTTTCATTGTGAGTGACCAACATAATATTTCCATATTTATATAAAATAGTGGATATCATGGTGTACAACAGTAATAATTATGCACAGTATTTAAAGGGGCACTCTACATCGTGCGTATGTGTGTGTCTTGCAGTTTCTCTTCAAGTTCTTATCCAGTACTAACACTCTGGCTCATCTGGACCTCAGTGATACCAACTGCCCACTGGACACGGTCAGTGAGAAGCAGTTTATACAAATCTACCTGCTCCTCTTCTCTAAAGCTGATTTGTTGATTTCACCTAAAGAAATTGTCAAATATTTCATAAAATCATCTTGCTGTCAAGGTTGACAGGATTTTCTGCTTTGTGCATCCAGTACAGGGACACATCCAGGACATGATTAGCCCAGCTTAGCAGGAAGACTGAACTCTGGGTAAACTGTTAGGCCATGATATAGCAAAGCGCAGACTTAGTCACAAGTCAGATCTTGTTATTTTAGGATATGTAGAAATACAAATTAAAAACTGTGGTTTCAGATTTAGTAAGTGTTGGAGCCAGATTTGATACTGTCCTAAAACCATTAATAAACCCTTCGTCATACAGCCAGCCATCAGCAATCAAGTGCAGTGAAATCTGGGCTGAGATAGTGGAACAGAGTCCTTATGTAGATAAACTCCCTTCACCACCTCTTATTATCAGAGCAACAAGCAGAGATGGTTAATAGAACAGAATCACTCTTTTCTTTTTCTGCAGCATAATTTGGCAAGATGATATCTGGTTTAAAATAAATGATGCTGTATTAAATGGAGTAAGCATCCTGGACATTTTCATCAATGACTCGTACTCTGTCAGGAAAATTCAATATGTCATAATTTATCTAGTCCCATTTTATTACTTGTTAATCAGAGGCCTGGTAGTAGTATATGAACTAAGTACCTAAGGCCAATACATTGAAAGTCCCTCAAAAAGCCTGGAAAGTGCATTAAAGCCAGAGGTGTGTTTTTATCTGCAGTTTTATTTACTTATTTATAATTTATATTTATTTTTTGTTATGAAAAAAATATTAATGTTGACTCACTAGCAGTGTTTCAGAATGGTGTAAGTCAGAGAGTAAGACAGGGCCAGCAGGTGCAAATCCTACAATATTGACAAGCACTTGTTGCAAAGTAACATAATTCCAGTGAACTCTTATTTGCTTTCCCTTTATTTTGAAAAGTAGTAGTAAATGAGTCCTTTTCTCAGTGTAGGTACCAGGATAAGTTGGGTTTTTTACTCTTAATAATCAGACACATGTATTTATATGTGGATTCAGTTATTCGTAAAAGCTTGGCAGTGGACATAATAAAAGGAGAAAGGTGCCCACTGAGACTATTAAGTAAGGGGCCCAGATCTTTTGCTACTGTCTATTGAACATCTATGCCAGTCAGTCTTTACATAACACTCACTCATTCATCCTTTCTTTTGCAGTTATTTGTGTCCCTGTCTGCTGGATGTTGTTACAAACTGATGTACCTGAACCTGGCCAGGAATCCTTTCAGCCACAGGTCAGCTCCAAGGTTCCACTTCTCTAATGTCAGTGGCCTTCAGTTCGTTAGTTTTTGAGATTAAAAACCTGTGAATTCGACATCCCCCTCTGTACAATTAAGAAGCACAGAAGTCATTATTGTCGCACCAGTAGATTTAATATTTCTGCACATGTACAATATATTTGCATAACTATCGTGGATCATGCAATATTGAAATACTTGGGCCACCCTAAATATTGTACAGTTTCTATTACATCATCAGTGGGCATTACAGCTAGTGTTGACAACTAGCTTCTTTGTCACTAGATTTACAGACTTTTCAGACCCTTTTAGTGACTTTTCTTCCCAAAAGGATCTGAAAAGTCTGTAAACTCAGTGACAGATCTAGTGACTAATAGCTTTACCAATGTGTCTGTTCTGTTTCAAGTGTCTCAGAAGGGCCCTCTCAAGGAGTCTGCATGCCTAATACTATGATATAATACATAATACAATGATAAAGACAAGCACAACAGCAAAAAGGCTGGATGTTAAGGCAACATAGACCATGTGGCAAAGACTGGCTGTTGAACTGAGACTAATCAGGGTAATGCAGGGCAGGTTTGCAGACAGGTGGTGAGTCAAGTGAAGGAACATACTGATTACATCTCCTAGGATGTCTTGGAATAGCACAGACATTTCATGGAATGATTTAGGGTTTATCCACTCTAGCACAATCTCATGACATGGGTAATAAAACTATGTGAAAACAAGACACAGCCTATGACTGTGTTTTTGTGTGTTTGTTTTGTGTGTCTAGAAAGCTGCGGGGGGTGACAAGGAGCATTCGAGTGTTCTTCAGTCAGAGCTGTGAGCTAAAGTATGTGGGCCTATCTGCAACCAAACTACCTCCACAAGCTCTCAGGTGTGTTTAGGCCCATTACAAGCTATGATTTGATATTCAGTTTAATTATTTTCTTATTTCTCTTAACATGAAAGTTCCTTCTTGACATCATGCAGCTTTAAGTTTGATAAAATAATCATCTTTTCTGAAGTTTTATTTCTTTTTTTTTCTTTTAAATAGACCCTACCATTAACAATAAATGATTTAATGAAAATTTCCTAGGGTATCCAAAATAAAATGAAAATAGATATATCAATACAGAAACAGCCTTCTTAAACACAATACTTAACCCGGTACAGTCCTTTCAACATACCCTCTAAACCACTGGATAACCTGTTCCCATGGAATCTAGCAGGTTACCCCAAACTCTATAAAATGCCTCAGGTCTTTCCTTCAGATTTACATATTTTTTTTATAGGGAAGACTCATTAAACCACACTGGTAAAGAGGGACAAATACTATCTTTGAACACACTTGCTTTTAGCATAATCATCTTTTATTTTTGCTAACTTTAGCCTGCACTGTGGTTTATATAAGCAGCAACAACCATAATCTGAGACTTGTCTGTCATACAAACATATGGTGACTGGCTGACTAAACTTACTGCCCTTTAAGCCAACAAATGACTATTGAAATTATTTCTTGAATACACAGTACAATCACCTCTACAAATACACAAAACACATTGTATAACCATTTTAAGAAACCATGCTCAACTGTGGGTCTGTGATTCATGAGTCCATTTAAGGGGTGAAAGGTTCCAAAGCAGCTTTGTTATAATGTGTAGACTTGTATATTTAATAGTATATCTTGTTTAGGTTCCTACTACAGGGTCTGGCGACCAACACTCGTCTCTTTGGGCTAGAGTTGGACCTCAGTAGCTGTGAGGTACAGTACACACTCATACACATAGACATACAATCAAAAAAACTTTTTTCTTCATAATGATGAGCAACAGAAGCCATAGAAAATGTATATGTGTGTGTGTGTGTGTGTGTGTGTGTGTGTGTGTGTGTGTGTGTGTGTGTGTGTGTAGCTACGTTCAGCAGGGGCCCATGTTATCCAGGAGCACATCTCTGAGGCTACAGCTATCAAAAGTCTTGATATCTCTGACAACGGTATGCAAAATAACACACATACATGGTATGCTGCTGCAGTACGTTGTTTTCACTCAGTTGATAACACAATTTAATGCTACATCATACACTTCTGTACTGGGAAAACCTTATTCAGGTGTTAATGAATGATATTTTGCTATGCAAGACCAATGTATCACCACTGGTTGCATCCAAGTAGAATATACAGTTAAAAAAAAGGCATAAACAGCCATCACCATTTATTATTAAATGAAAGGCCTTTAACACACAAACTGAGCCAGGCAAAAAAGTTAATTTATAAAATGTAGCCTCTTTAATTTGCCTCCATAAAAGAAATGCTGCCCAAATCCTGTTACAGAAAGTCCACTATTAAAGCTACAGGATACTAGGGGAAGATATATTAACATTTCACATGAATTCTTGCTGTAGAATAGAACATCCTCCCTCTCTCATTACACATAACACCATAAGCTGTTAATTAATATATACTTACAAAACAGTTAAACAGTTTTAGAATTTAATTTTAATACCCCTCACTGAAATAAGGATTATACTTCCTTAAACCAGGATGTAGATTTCATTTTGTTAATGACTACTCAAAACACTTGTGATGTGATTTTCATGGCACCAGACCTTTATTGTCTGGAAAAACAATCTGCTTACTTCTTCTTTACATTTTTTCTTGTTGTGGACATATAATAATTTCATTCACGTGTTGCTCTGTCTCTCCTGTCGGGCTGCAGGTTTTGAGAATGACATGGTGACTCTGGTTCTGTCTGTCGGTCGATGTCACTCTCTTCAACGCCTTGCACTGGGGAGAAACTTTGCCATGAAGTCCAGGTCTGAGGAACATAATACAAAGTCATGCTGGACATGCTCCATTGTAACATGATCCTTTGGCACCACTTGGTCTTCTCCTGACATCAGCTCATTACCAAGATGTATATGCACAAAGCTTTACACACAGACAACTGGAGACATGGCCATGTAGCCACAATCCAAAGCTTAAAATTCACTAGAAATAAGTCATTTGGGCTGCATGTGTGAGCATTGTGTGTATCATAAAAGGGCCAAGTGATACAAAGCTTCTGTTACCTTATGTCTGTGAGAGAAAAAAGGGTATCTATAGTAAAAGCATCTACAGTAAAGATGGTCAGTATCTGCAAACCAGCCTGAGGTCCTCAACTTCATGTAAAATACTGTAAAACCTTTACATTGTTGAAATGTTTCTCCCTTTCTTCCATCCTTCTTTCCTTCATTCCCTGATTTCCTCCCTTCTTGTCCATGTCCTATTTCTTGTTTTCTTGGTTTGATATGTTCTCTCTCTGTCTACCAGAGCTCTCACAGATGTTCTTCATCGTATAGCTCAGCTCATTCAGGATGACGAGTGTGTGAGTGAAATGTCCTTTCATTTCATACACTGTTAGTCTCAAAATATTAATAACCTTATGACGGATATATAGTGAATTAGGCGACAAACACGAGTCACTTGTGAATCACTTTTATACTTAGTTATGTTTTTCTCAATGTTGGACCGAATAGTTTCGGCTATATGTTTGTTTGTGTGTATGTGTTTGTGCGTGCGTGCGTGGGTGTGTGCATGCATGTGTAGCCCTTGCAGTCTTTATCAGTGAGCGACTCCAAACTAAAGACAGGGATGCACATTCTGCTGAGTGCTCTCGGTGGCAACGCTGCTTTGGCTGAACTGGATATCAGTGGTAACAACATTGGAGACACTGGAGCCAAAATGTTGGCAAAGGCCCTGATGAATAACAGAAGACTGAGGTACACACATGCACATTATAAATTACAGAATAATGCCAGCCTCGTCCCTAAATAAGACAGTATCATGGTTGCGTGTGTTTCATGTCATCATTCACTTTGTTTCACTTTATGTTGGAACAGCATTACACTGGCATATGTTGTTTTCCCAAAAACCAAACATTATTTATTTGTGGGTGTACTGTTGCCACTAGATGTCATTATTTTATTATTTGAAGCTAATATTCAGTATTTCACTGTAGGTCACCTCCACTAGAACAGGTGCAGGATATATAACTGCACTTTGTTTCCCTGACTTTGCTCACGCTCTCTCTTGTTCTTTCAAGGACTCTATCATGGGACAGAAACAATGTAACTGCCAGGGGTTTCCAGGATGTGGCTGATGCCTTGGAAAGGTCATAAACAAACACACGTGCACACACACACACAAACACACTCACACACACACACACTTGTTCATTAGTTACCAGGGCTTTGACAGAACACATTCCCGAGCCCCATACCCTAACCCCAGCCTACTCTCTAACCCTGACCCTAAACCCAGTTGTAACCTGAACCCTAAAAGCCTTTTAACGTGTATCAGAATGAGGGGACCAGCCAAAATGTCCTCACTTTCCCAGAACGTCCTCACTCTGAAAGGTCTGGAACTGGCCCTGACAAAGATAGAAGTACACAAGCACACACACACGTACACACACATGCTTACACAACTAATAATACTGTATATCCCACAATAGTATTAAATTTGGATTGTTAGCTCTCATTGGTGATTTCAAGTGTGTTAACATTTTGCTAACATGAACTTTTCAAGGCCTGTAGTTCTAATTGCATCCTGGACAATGGACAGAACCCACAATAAAGTAATTACTAGGCAATCTGTAAATTACAGAACCCCCACAGTCCTGAGAGATGATATTTTTATCTCCTGTAATCAACATTAAAAAAATGGTCCTTCAGGACTTCAGGGGCTCTGTAGTAAACATCTTAGTGTAGATCTAAAGTTGATCAATACCAAGAGTCTCCAGCTTTGCTAGTAACTAAGTGTGAGGCTCAGCTGGGTGCTGTGGTGCTTTGAGCTAAATGCTGATGTCAAAATTTTCAGGTATTTGCTCCTAAAACAACTGGACAATCTGAAATTTTGACTTGATGATGGGGCAAGTTGAAAAGTCAGAGGATTAGAACATTTATTAAAATTTATCCTGAGCAGGATATTAATGTGTGTAAATACGGTAATGCTGAGACATTTGACTGAAAACTTCAGCCTCATGGTGGTAATCAAGGGGAAGATCACCAGAGTCAGAGGGATCATCCAGTGGGGACCATGAATGTCTGCACAAAATTTCAAATCAACCCATCCAGTAAAGATATTTCTGTCTGCACCAATATGGTGGAGCATCCAGTGTATGCGCGTGAGTTCTGATAGTAGGGTTCTATGTTATGCAGGAACTTTACTCTGCAGCAGGTGTCTCTCCCCCTGGCTGATGTCACACAGAGTTACCGCAGTAACCCTGACAGAACAAAAGAGGCTCTGCACAAGGTCAGTGTGTTTAATTTGGAAAATACTTAGATAGGTGAATGGATACACAATGCATTTTTCATTTCTCACACCAGGGTTTTGCCCACATGCTGCTTCTCTGTATGATTGTGAACTTAAAATAGAAAATGTTTTTACATGGCTCTGGTGATTTTTTTTGTAATTTCACATGGGACACAACAGTCGTTGTTTGTGTTGTGCCTCTGAGTTTCTTCTTTTCACCGCTACCATCAGTGTGCTCTGGTCAGTCACAATGTTGTGCTTTAAAATGTAGCAGGAGAACAGATGTTCGAGGGATGTGGGTTAAAATGTTATGTTATTAACTTACACGCTGTGTGTGCGTGTGCTTGTGTGTGTGTCTGTCATGGGCTACCTGTTGGGACAAATTTCAGTTGTAACACCAGTAAATGAATGCAAGTCTATGTAATGTCCCTTGACATATATTTGTGTGTGTGTGTTTGTGAGCAGATCCAGCAGTGTTTAGATAGAAACAACCAGAGACAGTCTGATGGACTGGAACTTCAGAAAGCTTTTAGGACTCAACAATCTGAAAAGGTAAGAAATATGATAGAAATATAACATATGTAGTTACAGGTCAAATAACAAAAATCATACAAATACTTCTGACTAACTCTAACATAGTATAATATTATGGTTATGGTGTACATTTTTTTCAGATGTTGAATATTGTAGCAACTAGATTTGACCTGAATTTCAATAAAAAAAATTTGAATTTGCCAAGACTTTACAAAATTGTATTCAGGGATTTCCACAGAATTTTATTTTTAATCAAAGTGAAAGAGTACTCTAGGTGACCACTGCAACTGTGAATAGTAATAATTGCTTATATTTTGTAGAAATATAATAATTCGGCTTGTCAATAGCTTCGTCCCAAATCCTAACAGAATGCAATATAGTGGTACACTGTGGATACCATTCAGAGAATGCTGCACACAACCCCCCAGTGGTAAAGAATGAAAGCAGCACACAGACATAGCAGAACCAAAGCAGGTAGAGGAGGTTGTGGAGGACACTATGCACAATCAGCAGCAATAACAATCACCAACAGTATTCTAGCAAATCACGTTATGTCCACATTATTGATTTAACATAAATATGTGAACACTGAAAACTGAATCCTTTCATATCAAAGATGAGCGTTCTGACTAAAGTTATTTTTATTTTAAAAACTATATTGGCTTCGTATATTCTATGGGTTTCTGTCCAGGTCTGTATCTTAAGCTCTGCGTGTCTCTGTTGTCCTCAATTTTAGCTGGTCCAAGGCATGTGTCGGCAGTTAGACTACACCATTCAACGTTTAAACCGCTGCAGCATTCAGGAGGACCAGGCTGATGTCCTGACAGCACACGAGGTGCTGCACAATGCCAGGGAGTCCTTCAAGGTACAGGCTGCTCAGACAGGTCTGGAAACTCACTATAAACGATATGATTGTTGGCCAAAATAATCACAACCAAACTCTCTCCTGGACTGAATTACATGTCAGCTCTCTGTTAAAAAAAAGTCAGTTTGTAAATGAAGTAGATCTGCTCATTGGCCCCTTTATTAGCTACCCATGTAGAATCTAATGCAATCCAGTCATACAGCTGAGCAATGTTTGTGACAATTCTTACTTGTCAGTCATAATAATGTTCAGCTTTGAGTGACACTGTCAGATTATTATTTAGGTTGTAGTTTGCAGAGCTGTCGAACTGGACTGCATCATATTGAGAGGTGTTTTGCCCACTGCTTTTAAAAACATGAGGGGGAAGAATATTAGATACACATTTCAATATAACCCGGTCCAGTACAACAACCTCTGTATAGGCATTACTGAGGTTCTGAATTCACACCTCATGGGAAGTTTAAAGAAAAATAACACATAAGCTTCATAAACACAGAATTTGGCCGAGATGTTTTATTGGACTGCATTAGACTGCATTGACCTACTTAATAAACCGACCAGGTAGTGTGAATGATGCCACTGTTGTTTTTGTTGACTTTCCCGGTGCAGCTGCTCCCCTCTCTGTATGAGGCCGGCAGGGAGTGTGCCTCTGATGGAGACTTGGTGAACTGCATCCTCACCGACACTGCTACTGCACTGACTAATGAGTTCACTCAGAGCATAGAGGTACACATGTAAATACACCCACTGGTCAACTTATCCTGGCCTGCAAATGATTTATTTGGCACAACTAAATAGAATAAGAGGCCAAAAATGGTTTCAACCAACGAGAAATGCTGTGCAAAAAGTAGAAACAAGGGCCAGTGACACTCAAGTGTCATCCAGGGATCATGAATAGTTGAAGTTGTTGGAAAGTAAATAGGCAAAATAAATAGGCAACTACTAGTCTCCTCCAACTGAAAGAGCCTGTATAAGCATTAGGTAGTAAGCAACCTGCTTTTTAATTCTGGCACTTCTTTTAACAGTTTTAGCATTCAGTTTACCTGAAAATATACCTGGCCACTAAAATGTATCAGTACATCAATAAAGCACTAAGATTAAAATTCTACATCCTTAACCCATCCCAGAGCAATGTTGGTGGTTCGAATTGAATTCACCTAAAACACCAAATTATCCCATATTTATGTTTCACTGCAGCAGCATTAGGTCAAGTTTAAATCTTCGTCTAAATTAATTTACCTGTGATTTTTTCTGATTCTGGCTGTTAAAATAGATTTTTTATGTTTATGTTTCAGTCACATCCTAATATCCAGTGAACAGTCCGGAGTGAATCTCTAAAATAACAGAACAAGGCCATGTTAATGGATCCTGGTTAGATCCCAGTCCAAGCCTGGTCTTGGAATAGGACCCTTTCTTGTCTTGACTCAGTCTCGACTCAGACTTAACAATGGTCATTCTTGGTCATCCTCATGTGTCACCGTGTTTTCCAGGAGATGGCTCAGGGCCTGATGAGGTGTGCAGAGGCTGTGTGTCCGCGGGTGGTCCAGCGGTCAAGTGTGTGTGAGTGTCTGTCAGAGTGTGTGTCTAAAAGAAGCAGACAGACACATTCGTTCCTGAGAAACACCCTGGTGGAGAGCACAGGGCAGATTATCATCAACAGACTACGGTACAAACACTTATGTACAACATTTCAGTCTGTTCAATGAACCTAGTTTCCAATGTCTGTTGACTTTAGATGCTGAATGAAATAACTGGCTTTTGTGACTGGTAAAAAAATTGTAAATGAGAGGACAGTTTTAAGCACATCTTGGAAATAAACTGTGCATTTGTGCAAATGTTTGAGTGCCAGAACCAGGAACTATGAAATAATGATAAATCATAGATTTCAACAGTACAAAAATTATTTACTGCACATTTGATTGGGATGAGAGCTGTTGTCTATGGTTCCTCGACTGATCAGTTAAGATAACTTATTATTCACTGCAATGGAGCTTTCTATAAACCTAAAACATTTGAAACAGAAAAAAGCTTCAAAATAAGTTTTTCTGCTTTCCCCTGCTCTGACTCAAAGGCAGCTGTACTGGAAATGCGATGCTAAAATGTAATCGACCTCATTTACATAAAGGGAGTCAGATATGTCATGAACACCAGGCAATGTAACGCATTTGGAAAAAGTCAGAATGTCCAACGACCAGAAGTCTTAAAGCGAGATCAAATTATTCTAAATTAAATTAGCGCTATTCTTGTTTCTAGATAACAAAGTATGAGCCTTGTTTAACCAGGTCTTTCACCTACAAACTTAAAACTGAAAGTTTTCACGAAAACCATCGAGCCCCCAACCCACCTGGTTACTGGTAATGTAGCTCTTGCAATCACAGTGGCCCTGATTGGGTCCACCATTTTGATCCAGACAGTAATATATCACTAACTATTGGATTGCCATGGAATTTGGTACAGACATTCATGATCCCCAGAAGCTGAATCCCAATGTATCTGATGATTCTCTGGCTGTTCTCCATCATCAGGTCAAATTTTCAATACTTACACTAATTTAGTGGTGAAGTATCTGCAAAGTAAACAACATTCCTGTTGGCATTCACTGTACTTTGGGTTTAAATAACAAATGTTAGCATTTTAAGCAACAAGCACCTTCAGCATTTAGCTCAAAGCACTACTGTATCTACAGCCTCACAGGTCTGCCAGCATGGCTGTGGACTTCATCATTGATACTGGACAATGTAAAATGTTTAACCAATAATGACTGCGTCATATCAAAGTTAATGATCATTGCTGTAGATGTATATGTGCTGTTCAGTTTTATATGATTTTCATCATCAGACATTAGGTCTCATGATTATTCTGAAACTATAGATTTGTCTTGCATTGAACATCTGAAGAATTTTTGTTATTAGCCTAAATCTTGAAACTTGATATTTTGTCCTAAGGTAAAGTTGAAAATGTACCAGAATGTACCATCTTGCAGCCAAAAGACTAAAACAAGTAAAGCATACTGAAAATCTTGTAACATATATGTCCCTTGGATCTTGCAAAACATTACCCCAAATAAGATAAAACTGCTAATTATGAAAAAGAAAGAGAAATAATTTAAACAGCCATACATAGTCACCAGTACAACCACCACTAGATTTTAAATCTAGGTATAAGATTACTTCCTGTACGTATTAATAGCCTTTTTATTGCGGGGGGGGGGTCTTGGGAGGTCCTGGGGGGGCAGTTAGACTTTGAGCTGTTTCTTGACTGACTCTGTAAAGCCTCTCCCCACCCACTGAGTTGATTCTTGGAAGAATTATTAACTAGTTTTCAATCTAACAAGATGAAACTTGTTAGATTAGAAATCAAAGCAAACACATCATGGATGTGGTCGACAAACAGATAATGTTTTTACTGCCTACGCTAAATTATGTTGCCCCACAATAAATGTGTTCTGGTCCTGATAAGAAATACTAGAACATAATAATTTGGATCATGATCCTCCAATATTATTGTTTTATTATTGTAGATAACTGATTGATTCTAATTTGTCTAGTCTTTGAGCTACTGCAATCCAACTTTTTTTCTTGTTGTTCTCTTTTTTCATCCATTTAGTGAACTAAGACAAACATTAAGTGTCTCTTTGGCTGAAAGCATCATAGAACAAGTAAAACAGGATCTGACAATGGCACAGGAAAAAATGGTAAACGTGTATTTGTGTGTGTCTTGACATTTTATGATTACTGAACGCAATATACTGTTTTCTTGTTTGTTTTAGTCTTCAATGCCACATGAATTTATCTATAAGCCTTTCTTCTAGAAAGTACTTGTCTATACAACTAAGCTGCAAAAGCAAATATGGTTTGTAGGAAACATAATTGCCCACAGATTGAGTTTTCTGATAACATAATGAGGATATTATGTTAATATCCGACAAGCTACAAATATGTTGATACTGAACAAATCAGTAGAATTTTAAAACATGTTTTTTCAGCCAGAATATCTTATCTTGCAGCACCAAGTTACTTTTGACTCAAGCATAATCATATTTAAAAATTAAGTTCATCAGTTTCATCTCTATGTGAACAGTACAGAGTAGAGTCCAGGAAGGGTTTAGCCTAGCTTAGCACAAAGACTGGAAACTTGAAACTACTAGCTCCACCAAATTCAAAACCATCCAATAAATCCAACACATCTTCTCTGTATTAGATGCTGCACAAGCCTGCCTCCTTCAGTGTTGTACTTCCCTTGAAAATTCCGCACAGTTAGACAACGTTATTTTTGATATTACCTTGTTCAAACACTTTGTACATATGTTCAGTATGTTGTGCTCGTTACTGATGATTTTTATGTGTTTATTCTTTAGGATTGCCTTATTAAGGAAAATTCATGCAATTCTCTGAGAGCCAGCGTCCCAGAGCTCCGTCTGGTTGACAGTGACTTCCCAACTGATGATGTAAGAGACGCACGCTCCTTTATCTCTCTATTCATTCTGTTAATCACACGTGTGTTGGATTTTCCATTTTTGTCCTTCCTCTTCCTTTTACTCTGTCCATCACCAGTACTGTCCGGCATTTTGGAGAAATAGTTTCCACTCCAAGAGCCTGAGGCCTGCTTCTTCAATTAAGAGTAAGACAAACTCACTATTGCTGTGTGATCCAATAATGTCTCTCCCTCTTTCTGAATCTGAATTCAGTTCAATTCATTTTATGAGCTAGTGTTGGTGATTGCTCAAGTTGCAGTATACATCAAATGGAAAACTGCAATAATTGAGACAACATAAAAAAAAAATACAAATGGATTAAACAGGATTAAAAATGATTTTGTTCATTAATTTATTTTTGATAGCTGTACACATCACAAGACAAAAGAATGGATACCATAAATATGTGGTGATTTGGCAGATATTTACACATCCAGCAGACACAGAACGTTAGTGTTAAATTGGAGACATGCTCGTATCCACCCACTGAATGTACATCCAATAATCATTTTGCTTTTACCTCTGGCTTGGTCTTCACCAACTCCTCAGTTTAAAATAAAATCAGCACTTCAGCAGCTAAATGTTTTCACCAACTTTGTCTGGTATCAGTTTGGTGCTGCTTGAGCAAGTAGGGGACAGTAGTTTTATCATAGTTTTTCTGTGGAAAAACAGCTGAAAGACTTTGATCATTGTGGTGAGAATAACAGGAAAGCTGCAGCTTGTAAAAGCAAAATAATGCGCTGAAAGACACTAAAACTTTCTTTAGAGCAGAGGGGAACTAAAGAGTTGACCAGATTGATTAAGAAAAGTGGAGTCAGTGGAGTCATAAAATCAGAACGGTTTCTCCTACCCAGGAGTAGGAGCGTATTCAGACAGCAAAACTGCACCACTTTTTTTTTCCAATTTTTATTTGAACCACCAAAAAAATTTGATAATTATTAAAATAACTGAATAAGTAGTATGTAATTTTGTAAAATATTATATTAGTTACAGCTTCATTTAAAAAGAATCAAATAATTATGGAATATAAATCAGTATTTAATGCATTAACATGGTTTTATTACATGAAGAACATACTGTATTTAATTCTATCCTGTTACTTCAGATATGACATTAGTATGAGAATAAGCCAGGTATAAATTTTAAACGCCTACTGTGCTATTTCATCTTGTCCCCTTGTATTCCTCATATGTGCGGTGAACCCATCTGTGGCCAACACAGACCACTGTTTGGCTAATTGGAGCATGGCCTGTTTACTTTCACACCAGTGACTTTCACCATGGGAGAAACGAGATGGGGAGAAGATGGAGGAGGGAATTACTAGAGAAAAGGAGTGAACCATCACTCCTTTTCTTTGATAGGACAATACCACTAAAAGAAGTAATGATAAAACAAAATAATACATGAAAATAATGAGTTGCCCATCCTGGCTTGGTCTTTGTGTGTGTTTGTGTTTGCCAGATAAAGGTCATAAAAAATTAGGACAATATTTTAGGAGGTATCTTTACAAAAAACCTGAAATTCAGTATTTCATTTCTAAAAATGTATTAAGCAATTTCCATTTCAAAGGGCTTTTGAAATATTTAGATAAGAGAAAATAAATATTTAGTAAGAGAATCTAAAATCTGAAACATTAATAACAATATTGGTGTAACCCCAGCATATTCTACCTTGTGTTGTGTGTATGACTGTGTTAGCGCTGTGTGGCAGGCTGATAACTGTGTCCCTGTTTGCAGTACAGTTTGGCTGCAACCTCAATATGCTGCTCTGCATCCTCCCTGTTTCTTCTCTGCATGGCTATGCTTAACTGATTATTTCTCTCTTGTATGCTCTGCTCTGCCCCCCTTTGTTCCCCCTCTTTCCTTGCTGAGTCTCTCCTCCCCCTCGATTGTACTCTCTTGCCACCCCTCCTGCTCCTTTTTTAACACTTTCTCCTCTCTCCACTCTCTCCATGTCTTCCCTATACAGTTCTGCATGCCCTATACACTGATCAGCCACCAAATTAAAAAAAAAAAAAAAATAGTTGCCAGTTTTAATGTTTTGGCTTAATGGTTTATGTATACAGTACACACACACATATATATATATATATATATATATATATATATGTGTGTGTGTTTATACACCATTCAGTCATTATCATTATTATATCATTCTTTGCATATACGATACATTCCAGCAAAAAGCTTATATACTGCATGGGCTGCTTTTCCCATCCCCGCTTCCTCCCTCCATCCTTCTCTCTTTCATTATCTCTCTTTGCACCTTTCCTCTCATCATTCATGATGCTTCTCTCTCAGGTCTCCTGGATGCAGACTGGGAGCAGTCAGCCAGGGACAGAGGAGCAGAGAGAGAGAAGGGAGGTGGTAGTGGAGAGGAAGGAGGAGGAGAGGGAAGATGTGGCCTTACTTGGTTACCAACAGCAAACCCCCTGTCAGTCATGGCCTCAAGCTCCTCCCCTTCCCCTTCCCCTTCCACTTCCCCGTCCCCCTCCCCCCCAGGACAGAGGGGGAGGAGGTGGAGGGACGGGGAGGTGGCGGTGGTGGATGCTGCAGCAGCAATATCAGGAGCAAGAAGAGCATCATTTATTCCTCCTCCCAGTCTCCCCCTCCTGTACTCCATCTCCACTCGAGCGCCAAAGGAGGAGGCTACCGGCCGTGGAGGCTTACCCAGACAAGAGGCTTCCTTCCCCAGCTGCGGCCACAGCCCAGGCGCCCTCCCCAGCTCTGGATCCCCCGCTTCCCCCATGGAGCCTTTACCCATCCAGGGACAGACTCTAAGGCACTACACCGCTTCCCGACCAAGGCCGCGGCGTACACATACACAACCCCCCTCCTCCAGGCCTCAGGTAAGAGCACACACATATACCCATAAATATTTACTGATGACAACACACATACACACAATTTGAGTGAGCATGCAGGAATTAAAGTGCATTTGTATCCACATGCATGCACAAACGTATGTAATCATGCAGAAGTTACACACCATTTGCATTTATACATACACACAACATATGTATATAAAATGTAATTTAAACGAACATATAGTAAAATATATCCACATTAAAAGGTAGAAAGCAGGATGCAGAGAAGGAAAGATGAGAGACAGGAGTAAATATAGATACGGATGAATTATGGAGGGAAGGGTAGAAAAAGTGGGAAGCTAACTGCACGACTACAGAGGGATCCCCAAAGAGAAAACGATGGAAAAGGAGAAAATGAAAACAATACAATAGGAAAACCCACTGTTCATATGACTGGGATCCTTATGTTAATGCGCAAAATATCCACATTACATCTATCTATCTATCTATCTATCTATCTGTCTATCTATCTATCCATATATCTATCTATCTGTCTCCATTCCTCTTGCTTATCATTTGTGTGATGCTGTAGTAATAATGGTAGCCATCTTTTTCTTTGCATTCTCTAGCTCCATGATGTAGTCATGCTCAGTGTGTGTGTGTGTATGTGTCTTCGTGTGTGAGAGAATAGGCACATGCATTTTGGGAGTGGTGTTCCCTGGGCTGTTTTCCTTCTCTCTCTCTCCCTCTTGCCCCCCTGGGAATGCTTTTGCAAACTCAATTATTCATGTTTTCACATTAAATGGGGGGGGGCTCTCTCTTTCTCTCTCTCTCTGTCACTGTGCACATGGAAAAAGGGGATTTCTCTTCATCTATGGTGACCTTGTGTTTTTAAATTATGTCTTATATGTGATTTCTCTTTTTGAAAGATAAACATTTGCTTTTTTGTGGGTGTCAGTGTAAGGTGACGTAATCTTTCACAAACTAACTCACTACTTTTAATGTGAGGCATCAATACACTGGATGATGTATACTGTGGGTTATGATCAATCATGAACAAGTGTGGGTCCTTAGTGGTTACATTTAATTCATGCATTTAGCAATTTGTCCAACACCCACCATTGTTTTAATGCTCAGGTTTACCTGGACTCAAGCCCCAGGGTTCAAACAACATAAAGGGGCCACAAAGATCTGGGGAAATAAATTAAATTCACCAGGAGATGAAAAAAATCATGCTTTACTTTGTGCGTTGAAATTTACTTCAGCAGTGGGCATGTTTACAAAAATGTCTTGAAAGAAATCTGGAAGTTGAGATCAAAGACGCAAAAATTAGAGAGGGAAAGTATGGAAGGAGTCAGAGATGTTAAGAAAAATCTCCAAGCTGACAGAATGTTTCAAAGCTGCAGGTCCTGAGGTCAAGACAACCAGAAACCCTCCAGCAGCAGAGGACACCTGCTTTCACAGTTTAAAAAGCCAAGTCTAGTCCAACATTAGCAAATTTAGTGAGAAAAATTTATGACAGGCCCAAACCAATTAAAGTCATCATGTGAAATTCTGGATAGTTATGAATTTGAGCCTTAACTTTAGCTAGTGCTAGGCTAAAGAATGTTATCTATAACCTTCCAAGTCGCATAGCTGCATAGCATTAAATAATGCGGTAACACTTTATGATAATGGTACAGATCATATACTTAAGTAATGCTATGACTCATGATGATTTAACTCAGTGCATGAATTACTGCAGGATGTATCATGAATTCCTGTTCACAAACATTTCCACAGCCCTCTGATGAAAAATAGCACAGTAAAGAAAGATGCTCTGAAAAACAAAAATCATCTACCGTAACTCTGATCAGACATATTTAAGCTCAATAGAAGTGACTTAATTGTTAAATCAAGGATTACACTATGAAGATTGTAAAAAAGCAAATACTTCCTTTTAGGGAATGTCTGTTGAGTAACCATTTACAAAGGAGTGTCACAACATTGCTTTACTTTGGGGACACAAGTCAGGTAAGTAATGGTGACATCAAGTGTGAAGCAGTGATGAAGTAATGATGAACACTTCCTGTATCTTAAACAGATGTCAATTTACTGTGTAGGCCTATGGAACATCTGCTCAAATTAAACATGTATTATCATTCTAATAATTATAAATATTTCGTTAGTTGGTACCTGCTGTATGATGTTGGTGCTAGTGCATTAGATAGAAATGTTACTGCAGTCCGTCTGATGGAATTTGATTGTCCTCATTATATTGTATTTACACAGTGGAGGACAAATATATATTTGAAACCCTATCAATTTTAAATATAATACGTAGGCTATATTGGCATGTATTTGAATAGTTATATAAATTAAAGGTTTTAAATCAATATTGACATTACAGATCCATTTTCCTCTTGTGTTGACCATCATTACATTATTAGAAAACAATGACCACATTTTGTTGTTCTCTAATGTGGGCTCTTTTCAGGAGTGGTAAGTGTGTGGGTGTGGGTGTGGGTGTGGGTGTGTGTGTACTATGTGTGAGAGAGATGTATATTGTCCAGAGTGGGCCAGCCTGCACCTTTTGGTAATATAATGCCTTTATTGCTTCACTATGGTCTTATAATGATTATTGGACTTTTATTTGGTGCCGCAAGAAGCATAAATGACATTGTAGTGATGAGTGATTGTTGATGCATTATTTCATGCAATGTATAAATATATTTATTTATATGTTTTACTGGCAACTTGTCTTTAATGATGTCGCTGATCGATGTTCCTCCAAATGATAGATGCATGCACATGCATATAGTAATTTCCAGAATAAACTACTGACAGCTGTAGTGTCACATTTTCTGTGGTTGAATCTGAAAAGCACACTTTGATCTTAACCATATACATCTTAACCAAAGGGATTAGAAATTGCAGCATTATCATTAAAAGAAAGTGACAAACCACTTTCCATAAAGATGTTAGGGTATCAGTGCTTCTGGCTCTGTGTTAATGGCGAGTCTGTTTTATCATGAGATGCAGGTAGACCGACTTGAAATTTGATGTGTTAAAACAAGGCAGTGTCGGATTGCAGACCAAATTGTAACAAGCTAGGAGCAACCAATCCTAAAAAGCACAGAGGGAAATGTCAAGTTGTAGGCCTAGTGTAGCAGTGGTGGTTCAAAGCAATGAGGAACCAAGCACAGACACACAGGACTGTAGGTGCTGTGAAGGAATTTTAATGAGAAAGCTGGAGGAACCAAAG
The DNA here is from genome assembly GCA_016859345.1 of Istiophorus platypterus. Taxonomy (NCBI): domain Eukaryota; kingdom Metazoa; phylum Chordata; class Actinopteri; order Istiophoriformes; family Istiophoridae; genus Istiophorus; species Istiophorus platypterus. Next base: position 2,277,011 of record CM029121.1, read on the forward strand.
GTTCCAGGAAGATGGATGAACAAGCAGGCAGGTACATACATCAGGGAACTACCTACAGGTAGGTGGCACAAAGGAGAACACATAGGAACAAGAAAAAAAGAGAACTGATATATGTAGAGCTAGGCCGATAACGCAATGAGGTACATGTGGGAATGAGAAGTGAGAACAGGTGTGTGGATGGGCGGGGCATTCAGGTGACGAGAGAAGGAGGGAAAGTCCCGGACATCTGGTTGATAGCTAGAGAAAGACAGGTTCTAGAGGGATCAAGAGGAGGAGACGGCCTCGGAGAAGTGTGAAGCGGGGACTGGAGTCGGGGACGAAGGGAATCGGGAAGTAGGATGTGACATCTAGATATGGAATAATTCTTAGCTATTCCAAATGTTGAACAGGCAACTCAGCAGCATGAACTGATGCTGTTAGCAGAAGGGAATTTCTGTAGATTTCTCTAGACTTGTCAAACCTTTTGTGTTGCTGAAAGCAAGCAAACCTTTTACAAAGGTTCCCTGTAGCATCATGCTCAAATGGTTATACATAAAACATGTATAGTGCCAGAGTGAACACTTTGACACAAATTTAGGAGCTTTTTAAGAATAACAATGTGGTATTTCTTTTTTCTATTTTTACAAAACTGGCTTTATCGAGCCATTACTATCTTACTGTATGTAGTAGCCAGTCCTGAAGAATAATCCAGATACATCCAACACTATGAGCAATATTTCTGCCTTCAATATCCCTAGATTTTTCCTCTCTACCCATTTTTTCTGGGTTTTCTGTCATTGTTAATAAAACTGGAGACTGTATAAGAGACAGTAAACTGTATAAATGCAAGATCGCTCTCTAGTCCGTGGAGACTGTTTGATCTCCAGTCTCCACGGACTAGAGATCAACATGGGGGTCTCCCTGCACTCTACTCATGAACAATCCGAGGGACTCCAGTCATCTGTAACCCAAGTCATTTTAATGTACAATGATTGTTTTATGAGTATTTCAAAACAATGGGCAGGCAGGCTAACAGGATTAGAACAAGGAAAGAGGTGGATTACATAACAGATGGCTGGACCATAAGGCAGCATAGGAGGATCTGGCAAATGCATGAGGAAACCTTCCCAGATCATGTTTACTAAGGAACTATAAGTAAATAAGGGACGTCCCTGATTACAGGGGCAGGAAACTCTGTGAGAGCATCTAGCATACAGGTGTGGTACAACCAGGTGTCAAACATTTACATAGAAAACACAAAAGAGGACAGAGAAGGGCTGAGAAAGGGGGGGGGGGTGCAGTGCACTGCTGTGTCTGCCCCCCTGCTGTTCAGTCAGCATGCCTGCTGAGGAAGCCAAGAGCGGTGTGATGCAGAGCCATAGATGCACATTTGACTGATTGTCAAAGTTTGATGGACAAAGATTAAATTGAACAGACCAGGCTGTGACTTACTGTGTAGATGTCACTTCGCTGATCAGCCTATCACAGTATGACTGTCCACAGACTGGGTGTGTGATTGTGCAGATTGGAGATTGGAAACAGCTCTGTTGCCCTCTGGTAACAAGTATATGTTAGTGTGTGTGTGTGTGTGAGAGAGTGAAAGAGGGAAAGAGAGAAAGAGTCTATATGCCAACAATTGTGTGACAAAGTGCCAGGTTGGCATGCAGCACGTAGAGACAGGTGGCTGTAAAGGAGGTGGCAGAGAATGAAAAAGAGACACATTATTTTCATGGGATGATAAAAAGATTCAATTCAACTTTATTTATATAGCAGCCATATCATAACAGACATTATCTCAGGGCACTTTTCATATAGAGCAGGTCTAGACCAGACTCTTTATAGTTATTATTTACAGTGACCCAACATTTCCCCCATTAGCAAGCAGCAATGAAAAACTCCCTTTTAACAGGTAGAAACGTTGAACAGATCCCGTCTCGTGGTGGTGGTGGTGGTGGTGGTGGTGGTGGGGGGGGGGGGGCTGCCTCGACCGGCTGGGTGGAGAGAGAGAGAGAGAGGGAGAGAGCAAGAGATGGGGGCAGGAGGGAGGAGAGAGAGCATAGCACAATAATGAGACTAATAGCTATATATACTATAGTTATACTAACAGGGCTGATAATATTACTAATAGGACTAAATGAAATGGTAACAGTAGTAATCATAATAATTAAAGCAGTGGGTGTTGATCAGGCTCATGGGGCAGTAGATGGTCGGGGAAGCACAAAACTACAGGAGAGAGGAAGGATAGTTAGTAAAAGGCATTTTTGAGGTGTTGATGTGACAGGCAGAGAGGAGGAGGCAGAGGAAAGGGAAGCTCAGTGCATCATGGGAAGTCCCCTGGTAGTCTAGGCCTATAGCAGCATAGTGAGGAGATGGCTCGAGATAATGCTGAGCCAGTTCTAACAATAAGCTTTATCAAAGAGGAAGGATTTAAGCCGACTCTTAAACGTAGAGAGGGCGTCTGCCTCCTGGACCCAAACTGGAAGATGATTCCACAGCAGAGGAGCCTGATAGCTGAAAGCTCTGCCCCCTGTTCTGCTCATGGAGACTCTAGGAACCACTAGTAGGCCTGTGTTCTGGTAGTAAAGTGTTCTACTGGGGTAATAAGGTACTATGAGCTCTTTAAGATAGGATGAAAATGGAAAGATGGAGATAAATACTTTCACTAATAGGATTATTACTTTGGAGCTTTCATGTGGGTTTTTGGCATCTGACTTTGATGTAGTTTTAGTCTCCTGATGAAAAAAAAATAGTTTTTGTTAAATTTTAGTAGTTTACAAAACCAAACTTACTGTATTGGTACATTTTTCACCTGTGAGATTTTAGTCTCTGTCTCCTTATGTTGTGAGCTTTCTTTGAGCCACAGGGCGTCCAGATACCATGGTAGTGTTGTTCTTTACTGTGGTGGGGTGAATGGAAAAGGCACCATTTACCTGCTTCTACTGTAAAAGGTGACACAGAGTCATATCACTCTGCTCTGTGTTAATGCAACACACTTGCTCCCCTCAGTAAATCCAGCTATGATTAGTAACGGTCATTCTCGCTCACCTAGGACTACTGCTTAATTTGAGATGAGCAGCAAACATTAGCAGCTAACAGTTTTGCCAACAACCTACAAACGTAAAAGTAACATTAACAATACATCCACTGCCATGGGTTCGTCTCAGTTGTTTTGTTGCTATTTCTTGTCTAATTTTCATTGGGATTATGCACTGATTTCTTTCCAAGAGCCAGTAACGTAACCATTATCTAACTTGCTGGCAGAGGCAGAGACATTGCTTGACTGTAAACCAACAAGATGCAAGAACAAGTCAAGCAGCTAAATCACCTTCTAAATCATCTCAAAGAGAGATATTATAATTTTATGCTGAGGACACATTTAACTATCAGATGTACTATATGTAGGACACAAAGTAAGACTTTGCATTAAATTGTAATAAAGTAGTTCATTTGTCCATTTGTCTGTCACATTTTCATCATTTTGTTTTTGTGTTGTATTTTTTGTCTTGTTTTTATTGTGAAAAAATACAGTAACAAATTCTTTCAACAAAGTTTTGCACATTTTTAACTCTCCCCCTCTTGTCCTGTGGTTATACCACATGAAATTTGCTTTAATTTTAATAATGTTCATATTTGTAGAAATTACTATGACCAGATTAACATACCAGGGCTGAAAACAATTAACATTTTCACTATCAATTGACCTGCCAAAATTTTCTTAATTAGCCTCGTAATTGTTAATCCATAAAACATCAGAAAATAGTCAAAAAAAAATTCATCACAATCCCTAGTGCCCAAGAGGACATCTTCAAGTTGCATGTTTTTTTTCCAACACGCAGTGCACTGTCATGACAGTAAAAGTACTAAACGATCATGTTTGAGAAGCAGAAACCAGCAAATATATTGCATTTTGCTTGAAATGTAAAAGTAAAATGATTATTTGATTGAAAGAATAGTTGCTTCTGCCATAGTACCCCCTCATCTCAGCCAGAGCATTGAAATAAAAACCTATTAAGTATTTTTCAGTGCTGTGAAGTGGGAGAATGCCTTCATGATAGTAAAGCAACCCTTTACACTGTTCTGCTACATGTAAAAATGAAAATAGAGTGAAATATTACATTTTCTACATGTAAAAGTTTACATCAGGCTTTGTATCCACACAGCTGCAGCTCCAGAAAGCTAATATGAGTAAGTCTCTGCAGACTGGGCTTGACCCAGTTAGAATAATGCTTACACATGACAACTTTCCTGAACTGGAGCTACTTAATGCTTAGTCCAATGCAGCTTGAGCAGGTCCACTTCAAAACTTAATGCTTTTAATCCACATTTCCACTGAAGCTGAAATGTATGGGGGATGGGTTGTGTCAGAATTAAATTTTCAGTTTTGTCAAATCACTATACAACATGAAATTCAATACCCCTTATATTAGTAGCAAGAACACACACACCCATACATACATACACAAGTGACTCCAGATTCCCAGTTGGCCGTGTTCATTTGAATCATGTTTGAGAACTTTTCCATGAAAGAGTTTTTGACATTGATTTCTCTGAGAACTACAACCAGAGGAGTTAATATCTACAGGGTTTTTAAAAACGATTGAAACTCATATCTATAACAACAGATTGAGGCCTAGCAGTGTTTAGACACAACAAAGGTTATATTGCAAATTGCAAGGTGGAACCAGAGCTCCCTAAATTTCACAGCATCATTCATCAGCAGCTTTAAATTGCTTCTTGAGGAATTGTCTGCTGGGTATGTTGATCTCCTCCTCCTCCTCGTCCACATAGAAGGCAGTCTGATGAGCAGGGGCTTGAAACCAAAGCACTTTAATTACTTGCTGATGGAAATAAAGGCTTTCATGGAATCAAGGGAGAAGGAAACTACCATGTTATTCTGACACTTGGTGGATGCTTGATCCTGTGTTCCTGACAGATGTGACAGAGGAACTCAAACCTACAGTTACAAGGCAAAGACAAAACAATATATATGATATAATAGGTGCTGTGGAGGCTTCTAAAGCAAAACTAAAATAAGCACTTCCAGCACTTCCTCTTCAGTCTCAAAGATGTTGGTAAGCCATACAGGGTCAGCTGATGACTTGGTGTATGGTGACCTCCTGTTGATGCTCAGGCAGGAGTTTGAGGACAGGTTCAGTGATTCTGAGAAACTTGAGCCCTGTTTGGCAAACACTGCCAACCCCTTTATGGAGGCAAACATAGGTGAGATTTCAGAGCAGATGGCTGAACTGTTGCGTATCAGTCGTGTGGAGATGGAAATGATCCACCATTTCCATAAATCTCTTTTCTGGAGACTGGTACACCCAGAAAAATATAAGACAATTCACGAAGCAGCCCTAAAAGTATCATCTGTGTTTGGCTCCACATACCTTTGTGAAGCAGTTTTTTCAGATATGAATGTCACAAAATCTAAATTTAGAACAAGCCTGACAGATGAACATTTAAATGACTCGTGTCAGAGTGAACCTAAGTGGATATACTCTCTCTTTTGGACCTGATGCAGTGCCAGTCATGTCACTAACTGTAGGAATTAGTGAATGCCTTATTACATTCATAAGATGATGATAAACTTCTGATAGGTCAATGGAGGCAATGTGTGATACATTGATATATAGAGACAGATATATTTAGTTTGAGGAAAAAAAGAACAAGTAAAAAAAAAGTAATGATTTCTATGACTTGGATGTGATTTTAAGGTGTTTTTGATGTGCGCTTTAGATAGAGACATTTGATTGTATATAGAAAAAGGATCCTTATTCAGCTGATCATTGTGAGAGTTTTGTGATATATTACGTGGGTATATCTAAGTATTATAAGACAGGAGTACCCTTAGTACCCTTAGTACCCTTAGTACCTTTAGCCACATTTTTTCAAAGTGGGTCTCAGATGGAAAAAGATTGGAGACCCATAGTATAAAGGATAAGCCCCAGGATTTGCTGCATCTCTTTTTCAAGTGGGTCCTGGCTTATATTACATTTCAAAAACTTTAGGTGATGCATGCATGCAAAAAAAAATGCCGAGAAAAGAAAGGGAAAAAAATAGTAAGTTTTAATTAATACCAAAGTTGAACAAACAAAGAGAGCTGTAGCTCACTAAGAATACCAAGGTGTTTTATACTGTCAACTATTAATGTGATAATAATGACATAGTACTACAAGTAATTATAGTCTATCTGAGGATGTGTTGACTCATCGTCTAGTTCCAGGAAACATACTACATACACACACACACACACACACACGCACACACACATACATACATACATACATACAAAGAAGCAGACAAAACAGACATTGGATTTTTATGTGTATTTTATGCCCTTGCGAGGGAACAGACACCCACACATAAGGCAAGGTGGACATAGAGTATGATATATTGTTATGATTTTTTTTTTCTGTTACAGGAGCCAGTGTCAAAAGTAGAGAATGAGGCCAGTGAGGGGATGGGCAGAGTGGATGAAGGAGTAGAGGAGTTCTTCACCAAGAAAATCCTCCCTGACTATGCACTGTGAGTTGATTTAACACACAAACACACACCCAGACACACACACACAGACTTGTTCTCATATTCCCACTTTAAGTGAGCAATGGGCCCTACAGTTGCTGAATCTTTATTTAAATCTTTTATTATTTTGGATTTAATTATTAGTCTACACCCACATGACTCTGATTTAGACTACGACATTGATAAAGGAATACAGGTCAAACCTCGGCAGGCAGGCACTAGCAGCCAACCAAGGGCCAGATGTACAAATGATGGCTTTGTAGTCAAAGACTCTGCAGTGAGAAAGGAAACCTCAAAGAGGCTTCACACACGTAATTTTTTAGACAAAGCTGTGAGTGATAAGATAAGGATTAAGGATACTTATTTTTAAACAACTGTTTATGAGTGATGAATTTTAAACCTTTGAATTTAAATTTTAAGTCACTGTTTTCCTGTAAATGATCTTTTCATTTCAATCCTATAGTACCCATATTGTGAACTGTGAAATTTTGTAGAGTCTCTTTCAATATGAGCTTTAAAAATCTCCATTGATCATCCCTCTTGCATTTAATGTACACTGAAATATCACCGGCAGTGATTTACAAGTAGCATTGATGAACTGGTGATACAGGCAGAAACCGATTCAGGGCATAGCTACGTTCATTTATGGATAACTGTAGGAGTAGAAATGTTGCTTGTGCACACAGTTTTATATGGGTGGAGATTTATAAGAGAGAATCAGGCTTTTGTGCAGCTGATGAAAATAATGCCCCTTCATATTTCTTTCTTTGTGCATGCACACAGTTTAAATTGTGAATTTTATATACATGGTCCCTGGAGCCACATGTAAGAAAAAACTCTGGTGTTTCAATGAGAGCCCTGCTTTACAGGTCAATAGAGGTGGGTGGGTTAATTATTATATTGTATTGATTATTGATTTTCATATGGTTGTTGCCAGATACTGTATAAACAGTTTATCTGAGTGATCTGATAACTCAAGCTCAAATGCGTTGTTGTTGTTTTTATTTTTCACATGATGAACATACAGTATAAGCAGGATCATCCACACAGCATCACAGTTACAAAGAGATGACAGTGAAAAGCACCTTCAGCAGAAGCAGTTAAGTCAAGTAAGATATCTAGAAGCCCATACTTGGAGGTCAACTGCACATAAAAGAAAGGTTATTCATTATCAGTTATTTTAGATGATTTTTGTTGGGTGAAAATTTTCAGGGAATTAATGTATTTATGGAAGTTATGATCTAACTTACATGATGTTTATTTTTTCTGCTTACCAGGCTGATCAAGGAGAATAGAAATTTTTTTTTTATTATATGTTTAACCATCTGCAGAAGTTTGTAATGTTGAGACATGAAAAATTACATTAGGTTGAAACCACCATGTCATGAAATAAACACTGCCAAGTGGGCGGATCCTAAAACCAGCTTAGAGGTGCAATACCCCATCAACTGAAATCTGAATAACTGTGGGACACACTCAAAGGAGCTCTGAATCCCACTGGCAGTGGGAGCCTACATCACAATACTCACAAACACACACACAGCTGTCAGAATGGAGAAAGGAGATAAAATCCCCTGTGAGACCCAAACAAATCTCAATGACCAATACATCTCAGAAAGGTTACACAATCTGTGTGAGGAGGAACTTCACAGCTGCTCGTGAGCTGCATTTGTGAGAGCAGTACTAGTTGGAACAGAAAATAATAACGAGCAATCATTCATCGTGTTTATGCTGATGTGTGTAACTTTTTTCACTATACAGTAGATGACACAAAAAAATCAGTGAATTAAAGGTTTAGTTTTCATTATTTTATTACTGCTGAAAAATATTGCACACAAAGTGCTCAGTGTATAACTTTTATTTATAAGCATATATAAGCAGCCTATAATGTATTGTAAAAAGTAAACTCTGAGATCATACCAGTGTGTAATCTTACATATACTTAGGCTACTCTCCAAAGCAGAGTCCAATGAGAGGGCTGGTGGTTTTGTTACCTTCATCTCCACTGTTGGGTTTGCATACATATACAGCACCATAAATGCTTTCCCATTATTTCCTACAGCATCATCAAGTATAATTTAACCCACCATGGTTGCAGAAGAGCCTATGCTGCTGTCCATTTTGAAATCTACTACACCTTCTACTAATGAAACCACCTGCCCTCTCATTGGACTCTGCTTTGTGATTGGACTGTCATCGTCTTCTTCTTCTTCACTCAGTGTCTTTGTGTGACCTCACCACTGTTCATATTTTATTCACACAGTCTTTGTCTTTTATTATCTTTAATTCTTTTTTACAAATCTTTTCTACACATATACAAATGACTTTCTCAAGCAGATTTATTTTAAAGGCTTACAAAGGTCAATTTTACAGCTATAAACTTTGAAATGATGTCTGAACATCACTTCACAAGTTTAAAATATTATTGACCTTGATTTGAGCCCATATCATTTTAACCCATAAGGAAGGTCTAATGAAAGATGTTATTGGGCTGCATTATAGGAAATGTAGGATGCAGTGTTTTTGGAGATTAAGCAATTCTAGGACTAAAAGTCAGGATATCTTGGCATCTGCTCTATCAGTACCCTTATGAAGTAATTCTTGGGAAACAGTGGTGGTCACAAACATTTTTAATATAGACGTTGCCTCAATAGCTAAAGTTATAACATGTTTTGACTTTCTGTTATGATGGCAGTGTGTATCTTAAGTGTGGCACGTACTGGACCCACACATGGACCCCTAAGTTTGCTTATCCTGGTCTGCCCTTCTGTCAGAAAAGCTTTGAGAACATGTTGTTTAGTCTGGACACTAAGTCTTTGCACAATGTGCATATCAAAGCCATTGTGACATGTTGATTTCTACATGAACCCGCCAGTTTTCCTGTGTGAATGGACCAGCTTTGATTTCATTTTTGGTATATTGACACCTTTATATCTACATTACACGTATTAACAGAAAGACTGACACCAAGAGTTGTGTGACTGGCAGCTCTCCCTGGGACCATTCTTGATCCCTGATTATGAACACCTTCACCAACTTTTCAATGATAACTTGCTTTTTGTCTTATTCTGGTTGCTTTTAAATAAAGATTATTAACTGTAGCTGGTGAGTAAAAAGAGAGTTTCTAATACTAAAAGTATATCAGTGCATTTTCAAGAAAGCAAATTCTAAACATCCCTTGATAGCTGTTGATAAATGATTAAATTAGAGTGTGTTTTTATGTATTGAACATGTTTGTGATTTCAGCCCTTTAGCTGTATGTGTAGACTGCATGGTGAATGTTTTTATGTCCCTTCAACGTAAAACCACATAAGCACACATTCCCTGTCTGAGTTCTTTTCTCAACCCATTGTTTTAATACAGTGACTGAGATGGTCCTATTTTCTTAGTCATATATTAAGACTGAATTGCCGTTTGGTTGTGACTCGATCAGTGATGCTGGTTTTGTGTTAACTAGTTGCTGTTTGCGAGTGCAATATTTTGTCCCTAACTGTGACTGATGTATCCATCCACATGATTTCATTTTCAGTCAGCACCAAAGTTGTGTTAGCGGTGGCTAAGAGCAGTTAGCTTGATGTGTGACAAAATAACCTTAATTCAAATGGTTCATCACTAGCTTTTCTTGGAGATTTCAACCATATTTCCCGTTCTTCATCAGTGAATGGTTAAAAGTGTGACTGTGATCACATGTTTGGAAGTGGTTGTACATCGGTAGAGATGGCAACCCCTGTCTCTGGTCAGTGTCAGTCTCGGATAGTTTCAGACGTGAATGTCCTCCATGGCTGCTCCTCAGCCATCCACTGACGCTGGTCGATGATTGCTGACTTGGACCCAGTGAATGTCTAGTGTTAAAAGACAGCTGTTCTGTCCTTGTATTTTCACTAAAGTAGTCTTTCCCACAGCTGTCTCATTTGATGTCATGATGATGGCATACACCACTCCAGTCATCCCCGTAGGGGGAGGCCTGTCTTTAGGGTCCAGAGATAGTAGCACACGTCCCTCCTTTCCCTTTGGCTTTCTAGATTCTAAGCAAACACACCTCCTGTCTGTAGCACACAGAGGTCCCATCTCTCATGGTCTTTAATGCAGGTCAACCTGGCCTGGTTCCAAACCTAGTTTATACATAGACTACTATGTAGTATGACACCTGAGCCTCAAATTAAACTTTCCATGGCTGTGTAGCCATGTCAGACACCAAATATAGTATGGAGATGACAACATGTGCTGACTGAGCTGCTGTTAACGTTCATCTTACATTTTAATTTTCATCCCTTATCTACATCATCCACGAAGCAAAAGCTTCTAATGCTGTGTAGACAGGGTCTTAGAAAAAAACTCTGCAGGGCAATACATATATGAATCATTGAAATCCAAAGATTTGATCAGTTGAAAGCCTGAATGAGCTCTGCAAATATCACGGCAATCTGCTTTCAGATATAGAGAGGCTGTGTGTGCAGAGTTTGCATTTTTGCCTTTTAGTGGAACTGATGACAAGATTCAGGGTGAACCGAGATGTAGTCTCATTCAAGCAAATTCAAGCAAAGTTGAAGCATTACTTTTGGAAGTACTCCTTGTTACCAAAATTTTGACCTGAAATTGGTGCTTTATGAAAATTCAGGAGATTATCACAATAATTAGGGGAAAATTAACCAGATTTGGACCCAGATCTAGACCAGATTTCATGGTAACCTGGCCAATAGTACTCTAGATATCTTGCTCTAAACCAAAGTGTTGTGCAGATCACCAGACAGACTGACTGATTGGCATCACCATGCCTAACAGGCCGGGTGGAGCCAAAAAAAGTAACCACTGAGAGAAGTCTTTGTTCTGTGTGCTGTTTGCATGACCTTCCTCATTGTGTACCTGAGTTGAGCATGTGTCTCAAGTCCAGTAGCACTAGTTGTAGTACTGAGTGTCTCTTCTTGTCTGTTGCTCTTTCTGCTGTCTCCCTGCTGCAGAAAAGGCCGGTGGGAGGATTCAAACCCTGCCCAAGCCACCCCCCCAGAGTCAAGCTCCACCCCCTTTTCCTCTTCGTCTGAGAATATCACCTCCTCTACCACCACCACTGTCACCTCTCCTTCTGTCCCATCTACTGACACATCCTTTACATCCACCGATGTTCCACCCTTCTCTACATCCTCCACTCCCCCCACCCCCTCTTCTGTCACCACCACCTCCACACTTCCCACCAAAAACATCAAGAAAAAGTTTGGCGACTTCTTCGCCTTCAAGAGGGCTCGAGCTGGCCGAGCCACCAAGGCCGGAGGGGGAGAGGGAGGAGAGGTGGTGAAGGTCAAAAGGACCTCCATTGCAGACCTTATTCGACCCCTCCGTGAGGCCAAAGAAAGGGAGAGAGAGAGGGAGAGGGACAAAGAGAGAGAGAAGGAGAGAGGGGCAAGGTCAGTGGAAGATGCTAACGTTTCTAATGATGCCACCATCACAGAAGGAACCGTTGCCACCAGCCATCATCTTGCAGGCGATGTAAAGGAAGCGATGGCACCTGCCGATACATTAACCACGACAACGCCCCCCAATGAGACCGTTCCTTCTTATCCCACCATGGCCACCAGCCCTGACCTCATTACTGCAATGCTTTCCAACCTGGAAGAAGAGATGGTTCCGGTGTTGCCAGGTCACACTCCCAGTCCGGTGGTAACTTCCCCCTTAGCTGAGCAGGAGAGGAGTGCTGCGCTGATGAAGGAGATGAAGTTTGGGGATACTCCATATGGAGAGAGGAGACTAAAGGTGACTAAAAGGTCACTGAGAGAGGGCAAGAGCCAGAGTCTCATACTGCTGACTGGATTGGAGCCTGAAGACAAGGATAACACACAGAGTAAGGTCAGTCTACAGTACACTGCACACACAGTCAGATCATCTAATAGGAATGGGAAAGATGAATGAAACACCAACAAACACCCACTTGCTCACCAGGAATCCTTAATTACTACCGAGCTTTATAAACAGGTTTTTATCAGACAGGCCTTTATTTCTATTTCCCCTGTTTTATAAGCATTTTTTACCATATGACCTTTGTTTATAGTATTGTTTTATAGCTAGAAGACAAACAGTACAAGCAGCAGGGAAGAAGGGCTGCTGATAGTCAGTAGTGAGTAAAAGGACAGTTACAGAGATTAATGACACTAAAATTTACATGGATTGCAGCATTGCAGTTTAAGTAATTTAGGTGTGATTAGATATGCATATATTTAGTAGGTTTCCACTACGTGGTTCAACCCCTGGTTCTTCCACTTCATATGCTCAAGTTCCTGTTGAGCCATAAGTTGCCTCACTTTTTAAGGAGCACCACATGAGTACATTTTTGCTGATTTCAGTCTGACTGCAGCAAAAATGTACGTTTGGATGTTTACAGACTGTCTGTTTGACATCCCCTGGCTTTACTATTAGCTTTGTGCGGTTACGGTTGAATAAATTACATCTTTATCATTCTAGTTAGTTTAATATATCCAGTGACTTCACATTTATGTTTCACCATAGTTTTGCCCAACATCAACCTGTGCAGTGGTCTAATAGGCCTAATAGCACATTTGAGAGTATGCAGGACCTTTAAGTCAGGGCAGAAGAATGGTGAGAGTGACATGTTGCGCTGACAGCTTTAGCATTGTACGTTATTCAGATTATTTACTTTGTCAGACATTATAGTAAAGGTACAGTACATTCTCAAATAAAAGTCAGTATTCAAGTAATGTCAACAGAGGCAAATAAAGGCCAGTAGGTGGACTTGTGTGCGCTATGATGACTCACACAGTAATGTTAGAACAATGTCCATTTCCATACTAATTCAATTAGTAACTACAAAAATAGAAATATCATTCTCAGCTCCTTACTGATCTAAATTTTAGTTTTAATAGAAATGCGGTTCTGACTCACAAATTGTTTACAATTACTTCAACTTTTCCGTTTTTTCATTTCGATTCAAGACTACACATTGAAACTTGACATACCTGCCCAGCTGTTTACAACAAAGCCATCAAGCAGCTCAAAGGACATATTCCCTAATTTTGTGGAAGTCCTTTAATGTGACACATATGTAGGAAGTGTTTCAAAAATCGGAAAAAAGCAAAGTAGAACCTATGGAAAGCCCCAGTCAGACTCACACTCCTTTACTTTAATGTGACTACAATTTGAATAATTGATAGGTACAGGGATGGCATTTATAAAATAATTTAGAATCAAGACTACATCAATTCAATGTGGTCTAACAGTGTGTGTACATTCTAGCTTTTCCACATCATTGTGTAAAGATCTGTGTCTAAACTCAGACCATTTTTTTGTTGTTACAACTGAAAAAACATCATCTTCAGATCTCAGATCATACTAATTTTCTACCAAGAAGTCATTCCTGGTTGTGCTCTGGTGCTGATCAAATCATTATTTTATGATTATATCATCTGACAAAATCAACATTATTATTTATTATTCATGATTGATCATTTATGAATGCCCTTGTCAGTACCAAAACATGACAGTTGCACTTCTTTTCAGGAAACATAGATCCGGGTTAATAACAACAGGTACATACTGTGTTCAGCTATATCGACATTTAAAATGAACACACAGAGAAAGTTTGAGGCAATTAAAGGTTCTCTTCTTAACTTTTCTGCTGCACAGCTCCTGACTCTCCCTGGGCAGGCTTATGTCATTGTCTCTTTTCCCTGTACACCTTAAATACGCCAAGCTGGCATAATAAAATAGATCCGCTCTAGAAGAAATTTTAGGAAAACCCCCAAGAAACTGTGGATTGAGGTCAAAAACAGATAAAATAGTTCTGGATTTACTCTTACAATACCAGATCAACAAAAAAAGCAGCAAGCAGACAAACAGAATGAGGTTCTACCAGACTCTGTCATACCTTTGCATAAACAGATTGGCTGATGCTGTGATGCTGTTAATAAACTTGATTTAGTTTGTCAAACAAAACCAAAAAATGAACTTACTTGCTTTCTTCTTAGTTTTATCACTCGTTATCAATACATTTTTGTAATCCCCTTTTTGTTATATGAATGCTTCATATTAATGTGTAATATGTAAAGGGTTAATAGCACGACTTATTAAAAGCAAGAACAACATGAATACCACAGATACTGTCCTTCAAGCCTGAGGACTGAACAGGCTCCTAATCAGATTCTTTCATAAATGCAAAGAGTTGGGAGATAAGAGATGTCGCAAGAACCAAGAATTTATATTTAAATGATTGTGATTGTATCTGTCAGCAGCAGATGAAACCTTGGCTGCTGGATTCTTTGAGACATTTACAGCAGATTGCTGGTGGCAATGAAGAGTGTTGCAGGTCTTGAAACCAGATTGCAGTCTTTGTCACCTCACTTTTTCTGTTGGGTTTAAATCGTGCTGATATTTACATCTGTTCGGTTCACATTCATGTATAAATTCACTATATATTTAACACACATACATCAGGAACACAGTTTGGTCCTTGCAATTGGTTATCGGTCAAATATTTACTGTGTGTGTGTGTGTGTGTATGTGTGTTTACACTTACTGCTCTAAATGTTCATGCACTGTCTCCCAGAAACACGTTTCTGAGAGCACGTCTAGCTTTGAACAGAGGCTTCAGGTGATGCTGCACAGAATGGGCGTGGCTAAAACTCCTCCTGCCGACACCAAGACGAGCCAGGTAGGATTGGTGTGAGTGTTTGTGAGGAAACATACACACATCCCACCGGCATCATTTAAAGAAAGTTGCTTGTGTGTATTTTTGTGTTTTATTTTGATCATATTTAGGTTTCGGTTGGTCAAGACCCCATGGGGCCTTCTCACAACTTAAAGGATAATTTGGCTTCATTACAATTTAGGTCATACTTTCATAGTTTTGCTCATCATTAATATCAGTAATAAGACTGTACTCAACAGGTTCTTTGCGTGTGAACACAGTTTTTCTGTGTAATGAGGGATTATCTCCGACTTCTGTGGTTTGCTCACTTCCAGTTTAGATCATCTGAATAAACTGCTGAGTTGTTTCCATCATCTCTCATCACGTGACTAGAAGTGATTTCATGGTGTTCCAAGATCTCAGCAATTAGCTACTTCAGTGGTATCATAACTGACAGGAGGGATGGACAAAACAACATAAGACCCTGGCTGTAATACACCAGAATTATCCTATAATCTGTCCTTTTACCTGTTGTAAAGAGTTGTGTATTATTACTATGAGATCGGTGTGGACAGTCTAAATGTACAATTCATTAATGTACTCATATGGATGTAATTTCATATTCTGTTCTGTTAATCAAATGTTGTGTTGGTTCAACACTGTCTGTTCTGTTTGTTGTAGAACAAAGATGAGGAGCTGAGAAAGGCCAACTCTGAAGGTAAGTGTGTGTTTTTGTGTATGGCATTTCAATCATAACTGCATCAATCCTTTCACATTCTAAGTGGATCATTTTACATCCCTCTCTGCATACAAACTTTCAGGACTTTTGGCTTACACTTGGATTTTCATTTTCTTTGTTCAAAAAACAAATTTTTACAATCTGCAGTTATTCACACTCCAACATTGTGTTAAAAACTATAGGAGAGTGTTTGTTTCAAAAACTAAAAGAGATCTTGATCATTTTCATTTGTGTTTTTTATCTTACGAATAAAATAATCAATTCACAAATATGTTTTTGCTGTCGCAAATCAAGGTGACTTGGGTTGAAGAATAGACAGATACGTTGTCACAGAGTAATGTCAGTAGCTTCAAATGCCTTTTGAATAAGTCCTCTAATGGTTCACTTGATGCTAGAATCAAATTACAGAAATAAATCCAGGTTATTCCATGTACGCAAGGCAAAAACCTATTTGGGCACTATTTTGTCTAATGTGTATGATTATTAAAGCTTTATCAAACTAAACTACCCATGTAAATTTGGTCAGTGTGCATATTTGTGCATATTTTTAGATTGCTGCAACCTCTATGAACCCAGAAAAAAAAGTCATGTTCTCCTTCTTTCTAGTTTTGAGTCATCATGAGAGGCCGACCATTTACAGCTGTGTGGCTTAATTAGACTTGCTTCAGCTGAGTCAGGTCTTCATATCTATTCATTACACGTACGACGTGGATTAAAACTGCCTCTCAGCTCTACCACTGTCTCTGTCCCTCAGGTGCTATCCTGGACAAACCTGAACCACCTCCCGCATACATGAAGCCCAGAACCATGTCCACTTCATCAGGTATCAATGTTAACTACCTCCGTTTCTAAATAAAAATAATAACAATAGTCCAATGTGAAGAGCCAAACCTACTGTGAATGTGTCCCAGTGACAAGCATGCATGTGTGCATCCAAAGCCTGAAATACTTTATTCCTGTGAGCCACAGACGCTCCACAGTTTCCAAAAACTATTTTAAAAAGACATCAAACAGTTTTACTGGGTGGCATGTTCCCTCATCACCATGAACACACACACACTAGTTTATTTTGACCCAGTCACACACACACACACACAGTCCTGCTTCTCCAAAAACTCACCAGAAAACCAACTGTGTATTAATTCATGGCTGAAAATAGTCCCCAACAAATGCGCTATTTCCTCCTGTTTGTTAAACACCACAATGAGCAGCTGCCTTTAAAAAGAGATGTTTTTAAAAGTAAGAACCAATGAGCTTGGAGCTGAGGGCCATAGACAGAGAAGGGAAGTCAGACAGAGACTCACTTACATATTGTTGGTTTTGGTCTTTTCATGGGATTTGTTGAATGACATCAGACTTAACCTGTAAGGCTTGAGGGGTTTTGGGGGGGGGGGGTCCAATGATATTCTATTAGAATTCATCTCTATTGACCTGTACTACAGCAGAGCATAAAGGACAAATATTACAAAGACAAACAAAATGCTTTTTAACATGTTAATGTCTTTATTATGATTTACATATATTAGAAATCATGTGAGTTAATACTCTAGGATATCATGTTTTTTATTCATTGTAATTTACAATATACTGTTGTCCTAGAATTACTAGACACAAATGTGACATAGGTAGGAGATGATGAAATCATCAGTGTGGCCCCTGGTCTGTGTGTAGCACGGCCATTGTTTCAAAGTGCAGGTTTAACAAACTCAGAACCTAACCCTGAACTCTTAGTTGATGAAACATGAGATGAGAAACTCAGAGTTTCGCTTCCAGAACAGCTGATCTGAGTTAAGTGCGTGTGAGGGGAAAAACACATCATCAGTGCATATCCAATACTGCAATTCACCATGGCAACAGGTAGATAAAGAGCACAGCTGGAGCTGGAAAAATAAATGGGTGGTGATGCACATCTTTAAAAACAGTCAGCAAGGTGACACTTTTACAGGATAGGCTCACAGAATAAATTACCACGGTAACTGACTCAAAGATAAAGTCATCTCAGTTTCTGGAACAGAAAACCCAGAGTTTACCTCAAGTTAGAGGGTCTCTGCTTCGATGCCTTGATTTCTTAGTGTACATCTGCCTGAACATCTGCCCAACATCTGTCCATCTGACTGGACCAACCTGGATCACTCATAGTGAGTTATATTACTAGTCATTTACTGTCTCTCTCTCACCCTCTGTTCACAGCAGACCCAAGGCATCCTATTAGAGCGTTGGACCCCATCCGTCCGGACCCTCCCCTTCCCCCAAAGCCCGCCCTCCCCGAACGCCCCATTGGCCCTCTGCCTCCCAAACCTGCCGTCGCAGCCAAGCCCCCCCTCCACATCCCAGCTGCTCCCCCAGGGGGAGGAGCTTATCTGTCCTCTGCTCCTCAATCTAGCAGCTCAGCAGAGAGAGTCCAGCTCAGAGCATACACTCATGACGGCAGGCCAGGGGAGAGTGGAGCACAGGTAACAAAGAGCTCAGTCAGAAAAATCCTTCATGCTGCCGGGAAGATTAAGATTATCTCTGGCTTTACACCAAGTGGCAAAGCTAAAAATTCCTTTTCTAAAATTTATGTCAAAATTAGTTTTGAAAGATTAACACTGCAGGAAAGTATGTTTTAAACATCATGACTATGTGAGAATGTAATATGTAAAAAAAAAAAACACCTTCAACTTTAGTTCCAGGCAAAATTAGATTAGATTCAGTATGATTTTCGTTGTAGGCAGGAAGTACCAATACAATAAAAAAACAGTTTTACTTACGTTTCCTTAAGCTTTTGTCTATTCAAATATAATCAGTTTCCAGTTCATTAGATGCACCTTGTGTTGATTCTAATATTTTTCCACCCAATTTATATCAGTACACTTCTCACACACAAAACAATGCAAAATATTAAACTGCATTCATTCAAGCTATTTGGATCTAACAAATACAAATTGAATATCACCAAAAAACACAGCCCCTTTCCACATTGGTCCGAATGCTCTCAGCCTCCATAGCCTTATATCATTCATGACACATCAGTCATATTGATGCGCCACAGCCCACTGATCACCCTCTGATCTTCATCCCTAGCATCAAAGCCAGGAGGATGCCCAGGGTGCAGCCTCAGGCCCATCCCCCAGGAAAGAGCTGCTTCCTCCAGCCACATCTCCATGGAGGGGCCCCAGTGCAGTGCAGGATCGCTCTGAGAAAGCACAGTCAGTGACAGACGGTACATCTGACTGATCTCATTGATATCTCATTGATATTGATATCAGTGTCTTTATTGTCACAGACTATAATATTGATCTAATCAATTAGATCAATAATATCAATACTAACAATATCTGTTTCTGTGTGTGTGTGCTTGTGTATGTCGTTTGTGTATGTGTGCATTTGCATACTTTCAGAGAGTCTTCCAAAGGCACGTCAACACATTATGCCCCTTCCTCAACGCAGAGCCGTGTCCGTCCATGAGGACGCTCTGGCCATGACACAAGGTGAGGCTTTGCCTTGATGAAGACATAAGATATCTTAATGCTGCCAACACTGAAGACCAAAGGCGCAAATTTTGAAAAAAAGAAAAAAAACAGTAAGACATATAAAAACTAAACATTAAATAAAATAAATTAAATTGAACCACACAGCATGCAATCCATCACATGCTACTATTTACATGAGTTACCAAGCTCATGGTCAACAATATACACTGAAGAGTGGTTCCCAGCCTTTTTGGCTTGTGAACATTTAAAAGGAAACACTATCTACTTGTGACACATCACTGGTTTCATATGTCTAAATTACGACCAGGTCAACCACAGGGTGATGTTTTCCCTCATTTATGTAAAAGGGGTATAGATTTTTGGGCTGGACTTCAACAGCGGTGCCATCTCTATAAATGCAATGTCTGTGAATTAGTGAGTGAATGTGAGGGTGAGTGAGTGGGTGAGTGAGTGAGTGAGTGCTGAGGTTACACAATTGATCAGCCAGCCGAGTGTTGCAGTTTCTCCATTGGCTGTTGCCCTTTGACAATGAATCAGCTCAAACTGTTTCTATTGTATCATCAGGGGTGATATACAGGAAGCGTTGCCAACTTAGCGACTTTTTTGATAGATTTACTGACCTTTCAGACCCTTTAGCAAGTTTTCTTCACAAATGCACGTAGCAACAAATCGAGAACTCTTTGGAACAAACCTTAGCTACCCTCTATAGAAGACAGTTTCCAGTATTGTCCTAGGAGCACAAGGTCCGGCTGTCCCTCCACAGACACATCTCACATCTCATTCAATTGATCTGACAGCAGCTTACATAGACATGAATGAGTTTCTAACTTTCTCTCTAGTGATCATATTAAAGGTAAATAAAGCCGAAACAACAGCACAGTCATCGTCTTTAAAGTATGTGTCTGGTGTCTCTGCTAACACCAAAAAGTTGTAAAAAGATACAAAATTAAAGTTTACTATAGTATCACTGCATTATTACTGTTATTAGCTGATTCACTGTGGGATGTAGAAGAACTCTAAAATAAACAGATTTCACTTCTTTTTTTTTTTGCCTAAATATAAATAGCAATTAACGTTACTTTAAATATGTGTGTGTGTGTGTGTGTGTGTGTCAGGTTGGGTTTTTTTGGCATTTAGAGTTTGTTTTCACACACAGTCTGTCCTCTGTCTCTTTCTCTTTCAGAGCTGAAAGCAGTGTTGCAGAGGTCGCCCATCCGTTTCCGGGGCAACAGAGGGGACCTTCCCACCTGCTCTGAAGATCCATCTTGTGGGGAGGAAGCAAAAGGGGCTCAGGAGGGTGAGCGAGGTGTTTGTCTGTCATCCTCAGATCTCCTTTTCCATATTCGTTACTCTTTCTTTCCTTGTCTTTCTTTTATCTCGGCAATCAAAACATACTCCTCCATCTGTCTGTATGTTCTTCATCCACCCAGCCAGTGACACGGGGAAAGTGACAGCTGAAGAAAAGAAGGAGGCTGTCCGGAGGGAGGATCTGAAGGCAGAGAAAGGGAGGATGGTCTGTGAAGGGACAGTAGCTGAAACCAAGCATCCCCCTCCAGGAGAGGAAGAAGCCTCAGGCTCAGCATGTCCTTCCTCTACAGCTCAGGCTCAACAAGCAGCATTAACACCCCGACTCTTCAGTCCAGCTGCAGCCCTCGACAAAGCTCTGTCCACCCTGGAGAGGTCTCCAGCACTTCCCCCAAAGCCTCTTGCAACCCCAACCTCCCAGAAAAAGAGCCCCTGCATAGCCCCAGCATTGGCCCAAACTCTAGAAAAACTGATTGTGTCCCCACCACTCCAAGAAAAGACCACCAGCACAATCCCAGTGGCATCTAAATCCCTGCAAAACCCCCAAGTGAATCCTCTGTCCCACAAGAAGAAGAGCCCTGGTCCAGTGCCAGCCAAAGTGGATCTAAGAAACAGCACACAGGAGAGAGGAGAGGCAGTCTCTAAACAGCACACAACAAAGGCAGAGCCAGCAGACCAAAGAACTGAGCCCCCTCCATCTGAGTAGCACACACAGACTTAGCTCAAGAGAAATGACACACCAGGGAGAGAGAGGAGGCATGGGGTCTGAGACATCACTGGGATTAGGAACTGGGGGGGGGGGTACATGAGGTCTGAGAATAGCCTGAATGTTGTACCCTCCTCAGGAAAACAGCTGCTGTGTCCCATGTCAGGGGTGTTCTCCTTAGGAGACTAAGAAGAATAAATATTATTTATTATTTGATTGCTGGTTACTTCTATTGCTAACTTACAGCTAACATCTCTACAGCTGACAGAGTGCACAGATGGACCACTTATCCAATAATGTGTCCAGAACACAAGTGAACAATCTTCATCTGCTGACTGTAACTTGTTTGGGGGCAACTAACTGAAAATAAACTTTTTTTTTCTTTTTTTTTACATTTATTTATTTATTTATTTTTGACAACATAAGTTGATTAGGAGTACACAATCATGGCACCAGGTTTAGTTTTTGTGGGGGTTTCCAGATTCATAAGATTTTGACAGGTGGGTTGTTTTTGCAATTCCTGCTTATTTACCCCAAACAGCAAAAATGCAGATGTTAGCTGTAGCTAGTTAGCAACACACACACTCATCATGCATCTTCAGAGTGTGTCTGTGTGTTGACAGCTCATCCCCTGACTGATGTCAATAAGAGACTTCATTCTACCATATTAATCCAGACTGATTATCTTATTGTCTACATAAAAAGGATGAAATGAGTCATAAAACTGCAGGATAAGCTGGGATGTTTCACTTGAGTTGAAGCATTTAACTTGTTTAAATCTCAGCCTCAATTCACACCAACCAGGGCGAATCTGTATCCACCTGCATTTTTGCATTTAGTAATATGCAACCATGCCACCTCTCAAATTCACTCTGCGTTCGGTCTGAAGACATCTTTATGAGTCAGTGTGAGCTGAGTCCCTCTAGGGGAGCTGAGTCTGAATGGGACACAGCTAGCACCAGCCAAATGAGTGAACTGATAAGCATCAGCTGGGTGGATGTGACATCTTTATTGTATCCCCTCCACAAAAGGATGGCACATTTAACAACACATGTATGTGTGGGGTTCATCAACATCTTAGGTTTCAACACATCATGTCAAGTCCACATTTAAATCACTTGCTTACATAAATGTGATCAATATAATTTCATAGGGGGTTTTCAAGGTCCATGATGTAGTTTATGTCTTTTCACTGCCTTTTCTTTTTTCAAAACCAGGTTTCTGCAAAAAAAGGCCTCTTCAGCTATACCAACGTATTTAATTGTGGTTTACATTTAAGTGATTAATCTACGTTCAGACACATTATGCTCATTGCTCCAGTTAATTTCTAACTGTGTATATTTAGTAAATGTTTAAATTTTAATGAGTCAAAATTTTGATTCATTTTTAATTCCCTCCTAATGCTCTGCTAATTTTTTGTGATTAGCCTGATATTCAGATCAAGCTGATCAATTTAGTTGTGATTTCTTTTTCATTACTTTGGAAGTGTCTTCACCCAGTCACCAGATCCAGCTGTCGGCAATGTGGATGCATTCCATAACTGAAACAACTGAGCAGAGTCAGTTGTTTCTACACCTAACAGTAATTCCATTTTCTTATTAGTCTATCTCTCTCAACTATTTAGAGGACAGTTGAGATAGGGTAGAAAGAGATGAACGATTGAATGAGCCATTGTTGTTCATGTGCGTAGTATTGCTGCAATACAACGCACGGCACTAGATGGTAATTGCTGCAGGACCTCAGTAGTAGCCAGTAACCACAGTAATTCCCTGTCATTGTGCAATGTTGCTGAGAACTCCATTAAGACCATCAAGGAAAAAAACAACAATATGCTTTGACTTCCATTTCCTTATGTACTAGAGGGGCCAACAGATAAATTCAGGGTTATTCAAAACCAACAGATAAAACAGCAAGAATACGTTGTATTTAAGAAAATGCTCCCAGTGCGGTGTGATCATTTCTGGGCTGTCATTTCAGTCATTCCATTTAGAACAGTTTCAGTAGCTGTGTCAGTGATCATCCACATTGGTCACCACATTGGTTTGGATTCTGCCTCTGGGACAGCTAGATTATCCCAGCTGAAGTTGTTCTCACAAAGGCTGTGACTCGCCCAGTAGTTTTTCCAACTGGGGAGACATTTAATCAGAGGCACAACAACAGACTTTTAAATCACCCACTAAAATTTCCAAAGTGGGTGGTAACTTTGAGGTTTGGAACCATGCTAAGATTAATCTACATGAAACATAAGTTTGTTTGTTTTTAATTAGATCTTTATAGATTTATATTCAAAGATTATTTCTTTTGCCTTGTTAAAATGTTTTCACATTAAGCCTTTTAGAATCTTCAGATTAACACATGGGACACTAAAGCTCTGCATGTTTCTGCATATTTCTGTGAAATCACATCAGAATGACATTCTGTCAATGTCACATATTGAATTCAGGTTCAGTCATTCCAATAGACAACTATTTACCCTGATCAGCCACAGCATACCAGTTTTAATGTTGGGGCTGATCTGTGTATGTAATCACTATGTCTAGCATATATAAAGAGGACTAGATAAGATCCTAATAAAAGAGCAATATATAGTATGATCAGATATTGTGTGAGATAACAACATGAGTGTATTCAGTCTATCAATCTCTCAGGGTGGTTGTGAAGAGTAGTGGGTGTTTTGTGAGAGCAGACCTCAGTTCAGCTCCCTATGTTGTCATTGACCTGAGCCTCCGTCTCATCCTGGGGTGGAGTTTATTTTTTACCATCATGTTTATCTTTGCCTTGCACGCACAGAAAATGTACAAAACTACATAAAGCAAACAAAAACAAAGTTATGAAGAGTTTAAATCCATACCTATACTTGTTAATAATTATTAAAAAGCTGATTGAGTTGTGCCATAATTTTGTACTCTCTTTTTTTTATGTTGGGTCAGTGGTTTAATGTCTTCTGTCTCTACTGAGGAGCTTTGTAAAATCTCAGAACCGAATCCTTATATAAAGCTTTGAGAAAAAGTGGTAATGTTAAGTTTGATATCATTTAATGTTGGATCTGGGATTTTTGGGACTTGACACATACTAGGGGGTAAAAATTAGGATATCTCTTCTGTTGCGGCGATTATTAAAATTTTTTTATATACCAAATTTATCAAAGCGTAAATGCTAACTTGCCACTGTAAAGACATTTTCACTGGATTTTTAAAAGGGCAGCATCTGAATATTTTAATTTAAACCATTAAGAAATTGTTTATCAACAAAATCTAAAGTAATAAAGTTAGTCTTTTTACTGTCTTGCCAAGATATCCCCTGAAGTTAGCATGCGAACAAGCTAGCCTCCGCCTGTCTGGTCTCATAATACCACTTCGTACCTCAAGAGGCAACAGTGAGTCACTGTAGTGTCCAGTCTGCCCTGATTCCAGCATGAGAGGATGAAGAAGAGGGGCGACGGGAGCAAAGCATGTCCTTGTTTCTTAGGATGGGGTGGCGGCTCAAACTTTCTTGTAGTACGGGGCCCCCTGTTTGCTGAAAATATTTTGGAACAGGACACTGATATAGGCTGAAAATCCCGTGATTTAACACTGTAAGTAAAGAATAGATTAAAGAGGACTGCAGTATTCATAACTTAATTACAGTATCTCATGCATCTCTTCCTCCAGCCATGACAGTTAGGGAGAAGTTATAAAAATATTTATTATAATGTGGTATAATAAGTCGGCCTGGGATAAGACAATTCTGTCTTGAAATGTGCAAAGAAGCAAGATTTTTACTGCTCCACAACACAAAATGTCCAATTTGAACTGGAGTGTGTGCAGGTTCCTGGGCTTGTTGATTAATATCACTGATTCAACCCAGGAAGGTTGCTGAGGTTAGTGGCTTTACGCTTTATTACAAATCTCTATGAAATCATGCTTGCTCTCATTGTCATTTAGTCAGTTTGGTTCACAGCAAGATGATCGTAACAGCTATTGACCAGAGTTTTTTGACAAAATCATTTTAATTGTAACTCTTTTCTAGAGCTTTCAGCTGTATGTGGCAGTCCTCATGAGTGGATGATGTTTGCTCAGTTGTAATGGTAATAAACAACTTGGCAACTCAATTTGCTGAGGAAAACCATGTAACGTGATTGAATGTTTCAGAACAGCTGCTAAATGAAACCTTGTGGTGAAATTTTTCGCTCAACCACTGTGTCCTATGTCCAGTTTGAACTTTAACGTTTTAATACTAACTGGATATCATAATATTTGCTGCAGATATTCGTTGTCCCCAGAGGACAAATCCTGGTGGTTTTGGTGACACCTAGATTGCCATGACATTTTCACAGCATATTCATGTTCCTGATAAGATGTGCTCCTTTCATTCTAAGTACTCCATGAGGGTTTTTCTAGTGCTAATCTTGTGTGAATATGGTCAACATTGAAAAAAAATTCTCTTCATTTAAGGTATAGGTTTCACAAAAATTTACATTAAATTAGCCAACCATAGCCATGCCCCCCAAAAGATACACCATCATGATTTTAATGTGCCTATTATCTCTCCCCTACAAATTGGATTTCGGATGTAGTCCAGACAAGGGGCAGGGATGAGAGAGCTGCAGTGAAAGGACAGGTAAATGTGATGGTATGCAGACAGAGACTGCGCTGATATCGGGAGAGTTATTGAAGGGAGTCAGGATTGGCCAGTTGCTGCAAGGTGAAGAGGAGCTGTATAGGAAAATCTCAGGGTGCTGCATGGAGGTTAACAGCTGTAAACTCTCACATCTGTCTTCACATTTTTTCTTTGTATGTTTTGCCAACACCCGGTATAACCCCCCTTTTTTTCATTTTTCTGTATTTTGAAATAGCTTGTTTTGATTAGGGTTAGTCACAGAATGTTCCATGACTGCTCAGTGCCCCCACATAATCATTTCCTTTCTTTTATCCTTAATTAAGCTCTATTTCTTCCCTCATATCTCCCACTGGGATCATTAAAGTTCCATTTTTTCATTTGCTGTGTCAAAGAGCAGCCAGGCAGCTCCCAGCTGGTGGATCAGAACTGGGCTCATGTGCTGTAGAGGGGACTGTTAAATACAGTGGGATTATAATGGCAGACATGACAATTGCAGGTGTGGGATACACAGTCTGGCCCATAAATACAGTTCACCTATTTTGACATTTGAGAGCAGTAAAAACACCATAAATTACATTACTTTAGAATGACATTACTTTTCCTAAAGTGATAAGTATCAAAGATTTGTTTTATTTTATTTTATTTTATTTTATTTTATTTTATTTTATTTTATTTTATTTTATTTTATTTTATTTTATTTTATTTTATTTTATTTTATTTTTATTTTATTTTATTTTATTTTATTGGTTTTCATGTACCTGGTACCATTTTTTATTTTTTTTATTTTTTTTTTACATAGAAGGTATTCCTGGTCAAATTTGACCCATATTTATTCAAAGGGATTAAGGAGTTAATTAGGGTGAATGGTGGTGTTGGGGAATTTTGGAATCATTGTGAAACTCTAAATTGTCATGTCTGAGTATTTTTGACACTGTGAAAATACAAAGTTCCCAGGGGACATTGACACATGTCCTTGCCCATGTCCATGTCATATTGTTACATTTGCCAGGATTCCAACCTAGAAGGGCTCATGTGGTTCATTAAGGTGTTATGACAGAGTCTTAAAACAGTGGAGGAAAAATTGTGCAAAAGCATCATATATATTAAACATTAGTACATAAGGTCACAAGGGGCCTAAACACTGTTGCAGCATCTGCGCCTGCAAGCACGTCTACATAAAGTAACAAAATAAACCCATCAATTCCCAGGGCTATGACAGGGGGCTGTGTGTGTGTTTGTGTGTGTGTGTGTCTGTGTGTGTGTCTGTGTGCGTCTGTGTGTGTGCGTGTCTGTGCTTGTTTGTGCATGTGGTGTCTGTCTCTGTGCATGTGTGTGTCTCTGTGTGCATGTGCATCTGTGTCTGTATGTGTGTGTGTGTGTGTGTGTGTGTGTGTGTGTGTCTCTGTGTGCGCGTGTCTGTGCTTGTTTGTGCGTGTGGTGTCTGTGTGTGTGTGCGTGTGTGTGTGTGTGTATGTGTGTGTCTGTGTCTTTGTCTGTGTCTATGTGTGTGTGTTAGCATGTGTGTGTGTGTGTGTCTGTTTTTGGGGGCATCTATAAAGAGTATCTGAGGTCCTATATATATTTAGTGGACACATGGCAACAAGACTGAGTGTCCAGGAGGCCAGTGATCTGTTATTCCAAGATGAGCTCAGAGATAATGAGAAGAGGAAGAGGAAGTATCAGAGTACAACTCCAAGGTTTACAACTGCTCTGATGAAAATGAAGATGAGGAGGACTCTGAGGAAGAACAGCAACCAGCCAGGACCTACAAGATTGGCTATTTCCAATGTACTGGACATTCTGAAGCACCATCCCGTCAGTTTGGCTGAATCTGAGCAGATAATAGACGCCCTGTACACTCCAGGATTCATCCTGCTGCTTCTATCAGCAGTCACATCATCAGTAAACACCAGTGACCCAGTTCCATTAGCAGCCGTACATGTCAAGGCCACAACACTGTCTCTACAATGTTTGACAGATGATGTGGTGGCTTTGGATCAGGAGCTGTTTCTTCTCCTCCATCCTTTTCTCTTCTCATCATTCTGGTACCAGTTCATCTTGGTTTCATATGTTCAAAGAACCTTGTTCTAGAACTGTTCAGGCTTTTTAGATGTTTTCTGCCAAAGTCTTATCTTTCTGTTCTTAAGTGTTACCAGTAGTTTTCACCCTTTGGTGAACCCTCTGTATTTACATCCATGAAGGTGTCTCTTGATTGTAGACTTTGACAATGATACACCTTCCTACTGGAGAGTGTTCTTGACCTGGCCAGATGTTGTAGAACGTTTTTCTTTACAAAGAAAGAATTCTGTGTTAATCCACTTTAGCTGTTGTCTGTGGTCTTCCAGGCCTTATAGTGTTGCTGACCTCGTCAGTTGATTACTTCTTTTAAGAGTGTACCAAATTGTTGATCTAGCCAATCCAAAAGTATCTGCATCTGTCTGATTGTTTTTTCAGCCTAATGATGGCCTCCTGCATCAATATAAAGAGGGAGCAGGCCACCCTATTCATCCCAAGTTTCTCACCAGCTGCATATGTCAAATAGGTTCTTTAGGCTTTCTCCTTTTACATGTGTTTGGACCCTTAAAGAATGCTCATTCTCTGAACATATGAATTGCACAACATAAGTTATCCAGCTCTTTTGGACTTTTTTCATTTTAGTGGACCTAATGGAACATATTCTGATAATACAAAGAGTTGTTTCAGATTGTTCTGATTGGACTCATTATATTACAGTTGTTTGTTTTGCAGCTGTGTGATGGAAAAGTCTCTCTGGGCCTGTGTGTGTGTAACATGTCATGCAACACAGACTGGGGCCATTACACCAGAGTCAGCTCACAGCCCTCCTCTGCTCCACCTCTGTTTGAGTAATACTACTAGTCCAGGTTCTGCACTTCTATCTGCAGAGCAGTTTCAGTCTTCTTACTGACAGGAGATGAGGATTATTCTTGCTGAAACATTACTTCACTCACTTCACTGGGATAGGACTGGACTGGAATATTTTACACTGATTAACCTTCTCTGATTCTTCATATTCTTAACAACAGCAGGGAAAAAAAACACAATATTGTTCAGTGTACGACCATATCACGGTACATTAAAACATGGAGCCCGGCGCCTGAGGGAGGAGATCATTATCCAAAATGATGTTTTTGTTGTATTTGGGTTGTATTGCTCATAATGTGGTTGTGTTTTGTATTTCTGATATGTTGCTGTGTATTCTGTTGTGTTGATAAATTGCTGTTGTGTTGTATTTGCTGTTATATATGGTCTTCGAAATGGCACAAATCTGTAATATGCAGCATGGTTTGTAGCATATTTGTGAAGTATGGATCATGTCAGGGTTCCAACAACATGCTGCATTTCAAAACACTGAGCTTCATGATGATGGTGCAGCACAAAAATAAGACAGTACAATTTAGTCTTTAAACACATTTAATGTATATTACAGTCCATGATAGTTGGCAGCTATACAATAACAATATAAAGGAGAATACGTTTAATATATAATGGTTTTCAGATTATAGACTCTTTCTTTGCATAAGAATACTTCATCAAAGGTCTAAAATTATAACTCATCTGACAGCAGTTTCACATTTCACATCTAAAAATAAAACATCTGAAGGATGTTATGAAATACAACAGTCCTCTAAAATTCTGTAAAATTCAAAAATACAGCTGATGCCATCATCACAAGCAACGATCTCTTTGGCTAGCATTCATACATTTCATTCCAATCTCACGAAAAGTAGAAATGACACATCGTCATCTGATCACGAAAAGCTCCAACATTGTGTAAAAATGTTCCTACAGAGTTAAACTTCAAACAGAGAGAGAGAGTCCAGTTTCCACCATGAACAAGGAGCTGTTTTCTGCTGTGGATTATCCTGAGTAACAGTAACTGGGCTGCTGTTTGTGGAAAGACATGGTTCTGTTAAGTTTTCAAATGTCATCCTCAAAACTTGACTGACTTATAGACCACGTTATGTTCACCTCTGTTCTTTGAGGTGGTGGCTGAAGTCTCAAAAGTCAAAACCTCAAAATCTCAACCAATCAAAGCCAAACTACGGACATAACACATTGTTAGTAGGGTATCAGGAGGGAGGTGTCAGGTGAGCCCAGCTAGGTGCTGTGTTCTGCAAACTGCATGGTATCATTTATCACCGTGACTGTTGGATCATTAGCATGCCCACTGAAGGAAATAACTCTGACCCATACACACATACACCACCGGTGTGATCTGTTTGAGGTTCAAGTTTTGTGTCAGAGGGGCGCTGACTCATTTTGGAGCCAGGATTGGTCAGAGTATACAGTTAATGTGGAGATCAGTTGATGATCACTGTGCGTAAAGAAATAAGAAATAAATTACTTGTTTGTCAGAACAAAGCCAACACTGATGTGTTGTATCGCCGCGTGGTTCACATTACACTTTGCAATCTACAGATCACATTACGTGATTGTTGACCTTTTCAATTTTCAGGCTGACATTAGCTTCAAGTTCATTACAATATGAAAATTAAAATGCAAGAAACAACATTTCTGTCTATTAATATGGTCTCTTATTTGTGTTTTCTGAACTGTAAAATGGTGAGCTGAAAGCAAATTTATGACTTTTAGGGATCAGCCACTCATAGTGAGTATATCTTTGACAAAAATCATCTTTGAAGAAATCAACACTTTGAAGTTCATTTATTTTGGCTTTGATTACCTTTACAATCTCTGTAATTGTTATAGTTCTTTAAATGGTCCCTAACCCACTTGGTTTTCATGGCTTACTTAAATGGACTGAAACAAATGTCTGGGGGAAGTAAACTAATCTACAAACCAGTGGTAGTCTTTGGAAAAGGGTCAGCATCAAAACTCGTGATTTGTAGTTGACAGAATAGCACAAGTACTTTAAAGCCAGGGATATGGGTCGTTCAAGCTCTCTCCCAAGTATTCGATGCTGTGTTTTTACTCTGACTATACCAGTCCATACTTTCCACACTTTACCTCCCATCAGGATAAACAACCAGGAACAGCTTAGACCATGTGGCATGTGAGTATTTAAACAATGAGACAGATTTGCCAGGATTGTCACAGGGGTTAACTCTGTTTCTGCCTTTATGTTTCTGTTTACTAAGCCTCATCTTCACTGTCTGGGTTAGCTGGCTCTTCTGGCTGGAATAAAGGATTGTGGGCCACTCTGTGTAGGTCCTCTGCAGTCATCTCTCTCATCTTCCCATCCATACCGAGCTGCATGGGCTGGATCACATTGGTCCTGCAGAGAGAGATGGTTCAAATGGATTGGTGAGTGCATGTGTGAGTGCAGATTTTTTCACTGTCACCAGATGTAGTACTGAAAACTGTGGCTGTATTAATTACTGAAAAAATTGGCAGCAGATGCAACAAATGTCTGACTTTCAGTTGTATCTACTTGACAAATATACAGAAAAAGTAGTTTACAGTAAATCAAATCTTCGATTATACAGTTTACAAAAAAACTGATTGAACTCCTGGTCAGTATCCCTAAGATGTAATTACAAATCCTGTCCTTTTAATAGTTTGATTTGTTTTTAGTCAAAGCCCAAGAAGAATGATTCCTGTTTGACTAATTAAACTATAATGAATGTTTTACAAATGCCCTGATATTCACTAAACAGTATGGTTTGCAAATACAAAATGTATCTATCAAAGAAATACACAAAATATTCCTAATACATCATACTTCAGAACCAAATACAGCATGTCTTACAAGTACAAAAAATATATATCCTACAAAGAAAAATAGTAATATCATGTGACTTTTTGCATAACTTTTCAACAAGATTTTTCTGAAGATTTTCTCACAATTGTCTGCAGTAGTTCAATGTCCAGAACATCGGGTGGCACCATGTCTCAGTTTAAACATGCTGGGAGGTTGAGCATAGTACAGCAGAGTGGCCAAAGGAACATAAACTCATCTGCCAGCTGCTCATTTCTTTAGAGTCAGCTTAGTCTCAGAGAGTTTGACAGAACGCCTTCATTCAGCAGCTGTACTGTCTGCTCTGCTCTGTGATTTTTGCAGCATGTTTGGGATCATTTTCATGTTGAAAATTATCATGAAAATTCATTTCCTGCCAAGCTGCTTAAGACTTGATACAAGACCACTTGGGATTTATCTTTTCATTCAGCTTTTGGGTATCAAACATACATTCATTGTTCCATCTATAAATGTCATCTCTCCTTCACCTTTTCTACTCATGGAGCCCCCTATGCGCACACTCCCACCCTGTTTCAGGGTTGGTACTGTGCAGTCACAGTGGTGGTCCTGGCCAGGTCCACACCAAACATGCTGGACTCTATCTGATCCAAACAAATGTATTCTGGTTTCATCTGACCAAAGAATGTGCTGCTACTGTTCTTCAGGCCCAGTTTCATGTTCTTTGGCAAAGTTTAATCTTGCAGTTTTGTGTCATTTTGTGACCAGTGGTTTTCTTCTGGGACGCCGTTTGCAGATATTGACTTCATACAATGTTCTCACTGTCTGATCAGTCACTGAAACATACATAATTCTTGTGCCATGTCAGGAGCACTTACTCGTCAGCCTTAAATTGAAACCACAGGTGTATTCACTTTTGCTGAATTGAGGTGGGGGACATATTTTTTTCTTTGGGACATATTTTTTCAATGTGGTCTATCTTAAGTGTTTGGTTTTAACCATGCATAATATCAAAAAACCTAAATTTCAACTTAAAGATCATAAAATTCTTGTAAGACAACACAGTTTTGAGTCATTTATCGTTCTAGTTATATTGCATAGGGTAGTACTCAGTTTAGTTGTATACTGTATATATTCCAATGTAATGATTAACAACAACAATTTTGAAATTAATTACAATTGAAAGCAAAATGTACTGTGGATGTGCATGTGTCAAATGTATGTGTGTGTTTGTGTATGTTCTGCTTTTATTGACCTTGACAGTTTGTCAAACATGCTGACCAGCTTCATAGCTTCATATTCTTTCTGTTCCTCTGTCATTCCCTCCATTGGATTAGGCTGCTCCTCTTCTACAACTCCTGTTATTGGGTTTATACTGGAGACAAAAACAGAAAGAGAGAGAATATTAAAAGAAGAGAAATAGCAACATTTTAAAAAATTAAAGATCTAGATAATCTTAAACTTCAAAGTTCGCTTGCCCTATGAAGCTACACTTGACTAAAACAATTTCACCTCATTGTCCATATAGAAACTTGAGAAACTTTTAAGCTACAGTGAAAAATAAGTCCATATAATGCAAAACATTTCAATTTGGACATAGGACAACTGCACAACTCCACTAATGAACATTGTGTGGTATGATCGAAAGCTCCAGAACAGCTACTTCATGAATATTGAGGTAAGATGGAATTGCCAACAATCTAAACATATCTGTTTTACTTTGATTCATATAGTGTTTTCCCTGCTCTCGCCGCAGTTGTGTTGTCACTGTAAACTGAGCAGTTAACATGTGACTGTAGTGGAAGAGGGCTAAGTCTATCCTTCAGTAGGATTGACAGAAGGATGAGGTGGGTGGCAAAGGTGGGAACCTCACGGCTGAGAAGGCTGGATCAAGAGGAATCACCTCTCTGGTGTAAAAATCTCAGGGCAAGTGCAGGAGGCAGAGTAGTACAAAACACAGTTGAGCAGTACTGACTGTAGAACCAAACTCCTGCAATGGGACTGGACTTGTCTTTTCCTGAGTTGGTTAGAGTGAGAAGCTAAGGGCAGTTCTGGGATATGCACAATCACTTGGCTCCTTTACTTAACTTCCATTGAGAGGAAGGTGATGACTTGACAGTGCCTGGGTACTAAACAAATGTTCAGAGTTTCTGGTTGCAGTTGCAGTGAATGCAGCCTGCGGACTCGTTTGTTGTGTTGGGGATGTCAACATTCAGGTAAGAAACAATAGGGAAACCTGCAGTGGGTTGACTTGAAGGAAGGGCTTTCCTGATCTGAACAAACATGTTGTGTTTGTTGGAATTCAGCAGAAGTCATGGATTATCCATAATAAACACTACTTTCCATCATAAATTGGCTCATAAGTGTTCCCGGTCCCAGAATTTCTTAGCTGATGATGGACTTTGCTGTCGTATCTTGTATCATAAGATCTGCAATCCCATTTCTTGGACACTCAGCTAAGGAGCAAAGAAGAGTAGTTGGTTCTCCGGTGTCTTGGTTGTGAATTTAATCACGCGATGGGGAAGCTTACAGAAAGACTTGATGAACTAGTCATGACTCCTTGTCTGCAAAATCTTCAACTCAAACCCCCTTAATAATTTGTCCTGCATCCTCAGGGAGCAAGAGTACTTTGAATATATTTGGACCATTCACTCCATTCATTCCAACCGGTAGCTGTTTGGAGTTGTTCAGAGAGGACCATACCTGCTGTGGAAACACACTGAGGAGGTAGTGGTCTATGATTAGCCCAGTTGACTCTTAAAGCTGAAAACAGGTATTAGGAGGCCAGGAGGACTGCGGCTTCTGTGGTCACAGTTGTGATCCAATTACCAGGTTGATAAACTGCTCAGCCTTCATGGGAGGGCTCTAAACCAGGTTACTGGAAAGAAGACTGTCAAGCTTTGCTTTCAGGAAAGGACACGAAAGGGGTCATGGTATTTGCCCATCCAATCTAAACGTGCTTTGTGGATTTCTAGAAGACTAATGACCGTGTCTCTCCAGGCATATTTTTGGAGGGTACCAGGGAAGTACAAAACTCTGGAGCTGTGACTACAATCATTCCCTCTTAGTCCCTACAAGGGACTACATTACCTTACAAGGAACTAAGAGCTGTATCCTAGTCTTGTGGCGACTAAGAGCTGTGTCTTTACTCTCAGCACAAAATCGTGGAGCAGAGGGACTGAAAAGCAAAGTTTCCTTAACTTTTGAACATGAGCTTTGGTTATTGACTAAGTCAATAAGATCTCAGATACAAGTTGCCAGGTGGTTGGGCTCACCCTTAGAGGTACGGAGCTAAGAGTAGAACTACTGCTCATTTGTGTTAAACGGAATCAGTTGAGCTTGTTCAGGTCTCTAATCAGGATGCCTGACTGATGCCGTCCTGTAGTGATATTCCAGCCAGGTTCAGGCCAGGAAGACACCTTGGGGGAGACCCACAACATGCTTCTAGGGTTTTCTACCCCATCTGGTCTGTGAATACCTTGGGAGAGGGGCTGGAGGACTGCTGAACTACTGCATAGCTCTGAGAGTGGATCCAAGTAGCCAGCAGAAAATGGATGGATCAGCGGTTTAAGACTCAAAAACTACACTATGAATCTGTCCAGTTCATAAGTTAAAGCTACCAAATATAATTTTAGGAAAATGTACAATGGAACACACAATATCAGACACTGAGTTAAGGTGACAGTGTTGAGGTGGTACTGACTGAGCCTTGGCCTCTCTGTATTCCTCTGTCTCAGATTCTTCATCTTCAGAGTAGATCCCAGAGTCTCTACCTCCCCTAAGCAGTCCTCTGGCAGCCAGCAGACCTGCAGCATTACCGTATCCAGTATATTTAATGAACCTTGAAACTGGAGAGAAGACATATAACTGTTATAATGCGAGGGTTTTACAACAATAAAAGACACCACCACATTAATACAATGTCAAAAAAACAATCCAAGAAGCCTCTATTTAGAGCCACATCATAATCCATGGTTAATCTTAGATAGTTCAAGGTGTACTGCCGAAGATTTACTGTCAATATCAAAATCAAATCTTAATAGCTAATTTCTGTGTAGAATCTCTTACACTGTCAGCAGTTTGGGGTCACTAAAACCCCTGGATTGGACTGTCTTTATTCATCTAGGGGAGGCGGGGTGATTTTAACAAAACATTTGCTGGTCAGGCATGGTGAGGCAGCTGTTAGCACTGTTGCCTCATAGCACGAAGGGTCGGTCGGGGACTGTCCAACCACCTGTCCAGGGTGTATACCACCTCTAATGGAGTTGGCCCAAGGCATATGTGGTATAGATAATGGATGGATGTATGATTTTAAACCCAATGGAATGGGGCTTAAGTCATATTACATATTTATTCAACTATAGCTGGCTAGACAATCGATCGGTCAAGATTAGTCATTGTCAAAGTGAGCCATGGGTTTAAAGTCATTCATACAAAAATCAGTGTGAATTATTGAAACAAATCAAAAAAATTTATTTTCCTCACCACTTTCCTTGCAGAGAACAAAGAGGAATTCAGCAGCACAGTCCTTGACGTCAGTGTCAATGTGTGTCATAAGACGGACTAGTTTGTTCCTCAGAGCATTGCCTACCTCTGGCCGGTTCTTCACATCACGCAGTGGGGGCAACACCTAAACACACACACCAACAGTGCTCATAATTAATCTCTTCATCATGGATTTTATTTTCCTATGCCCAGTACTGACCTTTGACCTGAGGAACTTCCTCGTCTCTCTGTGGATGCGACTGCTCTCAGTCAGCAAGTTCAGTGATGGAAGAAGAGTCTCCTTCAGCTTATGTCCCTTATGAAATGACAAAAAAAAAAAAAATCATAATAAATACAACCAGTAAGATGGATTACAATAGCAGATAACATTGATGATAGACCCCCTCGAGATCTCAGCAGAGCGAATACCTCTGGTTCAGTCATTTTTGTGTAATCCTGCTGACAAATGAAAACTGAGAGGAGAAACCATAACCCCCCTTGGCAGAGGTAACTAACTAACTAAAAGCTACAGTATGTAACTTCTTCCTATTTTTTTAAAATCTAAAATAGGCTCCAAAACATATCTCATTGTGAAGAAATGCTGTCACAGCCCTCTGATTCAGACTCATTGAGCAGCCTGGCAGCAGTGCAGAGATTTTCTCGCCCCGCTAACCGAGGAAGGTCGCCGTCGGGGGTGGGAGCTCACGGCTGTCAAGCAATACGTGAAATCGCTTCTGGTCTATGGCCCCTCTCACACTGCTGCTAGTAGTTGCTGCTGGAAGACATGGCTACGGCTGGCTCACAGGCTAGCAGGCTACTGATTCCTGTGTTAGCTGTGTTAGCGCAAACACAGCGAGGATCGTAGATGAAGTGCTGGGCAGAGTGTAACAGAACAGGAAGAGGGAGGCCTGGGAGGAAGAGAGTGGTTTTCCTTCATGTCTCATGCTAGCACAACCTTGATTTCTAGAACTTACATATCATAGCTTTAACTCAAACTATATAAAATGAGACCCAACTCATCAAAAACTGATTATTTTTTATCTACAATTGGAAATCTAAATAGCTACTTTTCAGCACTATCAGGAAAGTGGTCAACTGGCTCTTTCCGGTATCTGGCTGGTATCATCATCACCTTGTGAATCTGTTTGTGTGTGTTTGTGTATCATCATGGCAAAATATGGTCCTGGAGACACCTACTATAGTGGCAACCACCACAGAGATGGTTTTGTGTAATTTAGCAGGTGTTTTATGTCTGTTTGTCTGACTGTGGACAGATGTTGTCGCCATGGTGGTGTCACAACAGTGCAAGATACAGTCATGAAACTCTAAAGTTGTGTAGTCGAGATGAAAATGAAGGCCAAGTTCACAGTTTGATGTTATCAGATCCTGAGTACTAAGTACACATGTAATGTAGTGCTGACTACTGAGTGCTCATGGGTCAGAACATCAAGATGTTGACATATGTCATAGCTGGTGTGATCTCACTGCAAGATGGTCTCTAGTTTCCTTTTACCTCCAAGAAAATAAGCAATGCATATCTTTTAACCAAACGAGTACGACATCTATAATATTATTCTAGCATATTTTGAAAAATTGTTTTCATGTAACTCCAGTATTAATTCATGAACTTTCATTCATTATATGAATAAATGAATACATTGTGATGGACGTAATGAACTCAGATACACAGGGGCTTGTCTCACCCGGTCAAGTCTTTTCTCCATGAATTCCAGCAGCATGTTGACAGCATCCATGTTTACCCCCATGTACTCGATAGAGCCCTGTTGCACCTTAGGCATCAACAGTACATCCAAACAGGGCAGGGGAAGGTTACCTAGCAAGTTAACAGTATGGCTGAGAAAAAGAGGGGGAGGGAGTTAGGGGCTTGGCATCATGGAGGAACAGTGACTATATGATCCAGATATGAATCCAAATATCCAACTATCAACAGAAAGAACATTTCCTACCTGTGGAACTCCTCAGTCCGCTCCTCTCCATCTGCATGGCTGATTAGACATTGTCTCAGTATGGCTCCCAAATGCCTGTATTCTGCTGCCTCTTCCTTCACACACAGATATTACAGGTACACACATATTGTTAACATGTTCCAAAGAGAACCCTTATCACTGCAAATGTGTGTCTTTGAGGGAAATTTTACATTTGCTTGTGTTTAACAGGCACTGAATAACATTATTACATCTGCTAAAGAACAGCAACATTTCTGGCATATTAAGAACAAAAACAACAAGATGATTAAAATTATGGTTTCAATAGAATGTCTATCATTTTTTTAAAAGATTGGAAAGTAACTTATTACAGGGACTCCTGTTACTGTAACTCTGGCCATTTCATTTTCTTCGGTTACTGAGTCAGTCAAGTGCCTTTATCCTGATGAGTTCATGAAAATACAAAAGAATGGATGCAAGTATTTCTGAAATAAGCAGTTCTGCTTTAACAAAGAGTAAGTCAGCTATTATACTAAATGACTGTTGACTACATAAATCACAATTATCATTATAATATCAATACCAACATGGTTATAATTATATCATAAACGCTCTTATAACATGTAATTTTCTTTATTACCTCATCAACCTTGCGCCTAGTTGTGTCAAACGTGATGTTGAACAGTATTTTCAGTATTTCCATGGCTAGTTCTGTCTGTTGCCGGCTCAATGGGGGTAGTTCTTCAGGTGGGACACCCTCTAACCCTGCCCTGGCCGTCTCCAATGTATCTGGCCAACACAGACCCAGTGTGGCATCCAACTGGTTGCCTAGAACACAAATGACAGGAACTTACCAACTTATGCTCTTTGTGCCTTCTGTTTCCAAATTCTTTCCTTCTCATAAAAGCTTGTCTAATGATTTTTGATCATTTGCTGTGTGTCTTGTTATAGATTCATCATGGGTTGTTGGACCTCAGAACACCCTAGGTGTTACACTGGTAACCTAGAAATGATCACGGTTAACCAGAGCACTGGTTACAGATAGAAGTAGTGTCAGTTTTACACCGGTTACGCTGGCTGGTTATGAAATTGGTTACCTAGCAGACTGATGCCGTGAAGCTCCTTGGCTAGCTGCGCCCTGATGTCCACTCGCAGGGCAGTCAGCAAGAAGGTGAGGCGCAAGTCAAAGAAACGCACCTGGACAGAGAAAGGTATTTGGTACCAATTGGAATGTATCTGTTGCATGGAGTATCGAAAACTGTAAAGTAGCAATAGCAGGAATTAAATATAGTTATTCTTTGATTGGCTATTTCCTGATATACAGTAAATCCTAAATTTTCCTGACTTTATGCTTTTAGGCCAAGTCTTTTTCAGCTGCTTTAGGCTGAGATATCAGTATACATCTATGAATGTATTTGAGAAGTTTGTTTTATTTTGTTAAAGAGAAAAAGGTTTATAAGCTTGGTTAAAATTTTTGAATTAATTCATGAAAACATCCATGAACAATACTGGGGCTTCAAACAACCTGAAAGTTTGAGGAAAACG
This sequence comes from Istiophorus platypterus, assembly GCA_016859345.1. Lineage (NCBI taxonomy): Eukaryota > Metazoa > Chordata > Actinopteri > Istiophoriformes > Istiophoridae > Istiophorus > Istiophorus platypterus. The sequence continues at coordinate 2,316,616 of CM029121.1, forward strand.
TACAAAGTCACACAAAAAACATATCATCAACACACCATCGTTTAGGATTCTTCTTACTTTGAGGCTGCATTGTCCACATTTAACCATCGACCTAACTGACCTCATGGTTCCAGGTGGGATCATGACACTGCTTCAGCCTCTCTGCCACACCCTTTATCAGCTGCAGATCTGCTGCTACCACCTGCCATCCATCCAAACATAAATGTTATATATTTGCACCAACACAGTCAGAGGATTTCATGTAAATGTAGGTACAAAGAGACAAATAGCAGACTCACCTGTCCTGTCTCATTGTGTAGCAGGATGTTACAAATGGACTTGAGAGCTTCGACAATCACTTCCTGGTCGGGGTTTTCAGAAGCAGGGGAAGCTTCCTTCACCAACTCACTGGATACTCCCTCTGCCTCTTCCCCTTCTCCTCCCTCACCCTCCACTGGGAAGCAAAATAATGGTAAAGTCATGTAGCTAGGGGCATTGAAGTGAATTTATTTCTTTAAATGTCATGGGATTTAGGGGATTTTAAACAACAAAATAGATTGACAAGGATAAAAAGCTTGAAATGTGGCAGAACAATTGTTGCAACAATTGTTGCTGGTAGGACTTACCTTGGCCCTCCACTGACTTGCTGTGGGCAGTTGGGGCAGTGCTGGTCACTGCGAAGCCGGCGTAGCGGGCAAGAGTGGACATGGAAGAGCGGCTGATGAAGGGGTCCAGGCAGTGTTTGTCTCTGGACAGGATGCGAACTGTTTCTAGACATGCCAGCTGACAGGAGGGCTGCAGCTCCCTATTCAAGAAACCGAGTACCAACTCCCCCAGACGCTGTGTAATACAACAAATAAATCAAGTCATAAACTTATAGATGCAAAGAATAGCCATAAGGCCATTAAGGCCATTAAATTTAAATCCCTGTAAATTCTTAATATTGATATTTAACATGAAAGCCGTAAGAATGTCAAAAAGTTGAATTAAGACCACATAAATTCAGATAAATCTTTTTTAACATAAAATATTTAGTGCTATCATTTCACTGCCATTTAAATTTAAATATTAAGTATAATGTAGGGATTCGCTTTTACAATTAGTTATTTGTTTGTAAAAAGATTCAAATCTTTATGGCCATTATTCTTTTCCATATACAGTATATCGATTAGGTTCATTTATTAATAGAAACACCGGGTTGATTACATGCAGTATTCAGCTCAGCTTATTACACATATAACTGTACCTGTGGGTGGAATTCAGTTGGTGGAATTTTGGAGGAAATGATTCCCAAATGAACCAGTTCACAGCTTAGATGCTCAGCTGACTTAAAAGGCTACTTTAAATAATGAATATGACTGCACAATATTTCAAATTGACTGCAAAATCTATCAGAAAGGGAACAACTGACTATTTTACATTTAGATTATTTTACATGGCTATGATGCTTTTTGAATGGAAATGGTTTCATTACGAACTCTTCAAATCTTTTTGCTTTTGTCAAGAAGAAGCAACCCTGTTTTCAGAGTCCCTGTCTTTGTGCTGGTGAGGTGACCAGATGCAGGCAGCTAATTCTGGCTCTGATAAATGCATCTGCTAAGCTGTCTTGCATGATATCCTCCTAGAGTCTATGTGCAGGTGCATGTTCAGTGTGTGCACATGTCTGCGGGATAATGAAGACATGCAAAGGCACAAAAGCTGCACCGGAACAATGCTCAACCTTGACCTCTGCACTAACTTACCTCTCTTTTTCCCCCATAGAGTTAACTGTGTTTCTATCTGATGCAGTCTGGGTCAATTTGTAAAGCTGTTGCCTTTCTAGCATGTCTGGGACTGTCCCCCATGCAGTGGATGAGATGCTTCCTATTAAGGAAACTAAGGCAAGCAGCTGTGCACTGCTCCTTATCAGAGATGTTAAATTATCCCAGCATACAAGAGTATACTTAACTGTGTTCATTCTTTTACAGAGAGATATTTATACATACAAAGCAGTTACAGATATGCTCAATGTGCTGGATACTTTGCAATTTAATGACCAAGTTGATCCTCTATAAAACACTGTTCTAAGTTTCAGACTACCAGTCATTAACCTCAATCAGTTCAGAAGTCAATTTTCATCAAAACTGACTATATACTGAGTTTCATTATGTAAGGGTTATGGTTGGGATTAGGCCACGAATGAATCGGCTATGAAAGCTTTTTAAAGTAAGTCTGGATTGAACATATTTGTTGAAACTCTGTTGTTTATTCCAAAATAGTGTGTATTCATGGCTATTGAATATAATGATGATAATGCTATAACAAGATAAATGATCACACTGCAGTGATATCACATCTCACTTCATCTAATCCATGTATAATGTTCCATAAAAGGAAATTTTTAAAAGAATGTTGCCAGTTTTATTCTTTAATCTTTATTTAAGCTTTATTAGCTTCCAGTCTGCTGTTGCTAGTGGTTGCCACAAAGTTCTCTGAAATATTGATTTCTCATTTTTATCAACCTTCTGAACTGATTAAGAGGAAAGCAAACTGACCCAATGTTTAAATCTACTGACAAACACCCACAGTTTATCTCAGATTTAGTCTGATAACGTCAGCGGAGGTGTTATTAAAATTAAAAAGATATTTGCTCTAGGGAGCAGGAATGTATTGCATGTATTTCATAGTGATCATGGGGATACTATGCTTTAGAACAAAACGTTGGACAGACAGACGAAAACCCATCTTTAGGCCTCGTTCTTAATAACCAGTCTTCAGAAATACTGAGGCAGTGGTTCAGCTGGCCATGAATTGTCTTTATTTTAAGTAGCAAACAGTCCCCTGTGTCTGTGCTCATTTATAACAAATTTTCCCTAGAACTCTGAGTTGGGCTGGAGATCTGGCTACATGACATTACTCCCTGCATGACTGCAACCTATTTCACTGCACCACAATTTCTATTCTCGTCGTCTCTTCTTTTACAGATTCCTCCGTCTCTTTCTATACAGCACCACTGAGTTGCTGGTTTCAGTATTAGACCGAGGTTTGGTCCTCAAACATTTGTTTAGCACGTGTTCTCAACATTTTCTCTCTCTCTCTCTCTCTCTCTCTCTCTCTCTCTCACTCTCTCACTCACTTACAAGTGAGGCATGACACTGAAGCTTCAGTGCAGTAGGAGACCTCATGGTAAGTATAGGGTACTAAATCTGTTCAATAAGACGAAGTAAAAGGAGATCAGTTAAAGAAGTGCATCGAAAGTGCACAGTAAGTACTAGTTAGGCATGTAAGGGTGTTAGAGGGATGACCCAGAAGTCACTTTGTTGACAGCATTAGGGACTTGAATTTGATTCAGGCAGCCATGGGTAGCAAGTGGAGGTAAATGAGCACCTGAGTTACAGCCCACACATATATATATATATATATATATATATATATATATATATATATATATATATATATATATACACACACCATAATTATAGCTTAGTGAAGTGAATGAACCTATTCAAATCTATTCATTATATTCACATTAATAGCCAAAACTGAAAAAAGATTGGGTTTGTCATGTCTCAACTGCATTGGTGAAGTTAGGTTTTGAATCCTCATCCTGTCCTGTTTGAAATGCCAGTTCTGTCTAACTTCAGCAGTTTAATAAATAGTATATACCCATTCCTGACCAGATCATCAGAAATGAGCTAGAACAAGTTCACATATCCTACACAAGATGTTCTGTCACCTTTGGTGCAGCTTGAACAGACAGAAAAACAACTTTGCAATTCCTGGAGAGCTAACTTCAGCTAATTTCAGTTCAGAACCAGTGGCAATCCTCACTGGTATGTTAATTTCCCTTGTATCATTTACATTGTATAATAAATCCCTATCATGAGGGATAGGGATTTTTATTGAAGGGAATTGGCCAAAATTTTGAACAGAAAAAAATCTGTCATAAGTTGTAGATAAACTGTGGGCTCTTCTTTTCCAAGGGAGAAGCACAACATGTTGCAAATTTCTTATTCATACCTTTTGTAAGTTCCCTTCCTACAGCACCAGGCATGCACACACAGGGAGAGACAGATGATACAGGTGAGGGAATGTTTGAAAAATCTAATGTAATTCTCCATGTGCTCTGTCACTGTTGACTTCCGTGTTCATGTAAATGTACTTGCAAGTTATATATTTTTCTTACACATTTTGAGATTAATAGATTATACTTTATGAACTGCCCTGATCCATCATAATAGGAGAGTCATTTTCAAGTCAAAATTTCTTCTGCTCTTATCTTTTTAAAATTACAAACAACAAGTAGATGTTTGGGAGTCCATGTGCAGATGAGAATGTTGGGAATACCTCTCTGTCCTGCTCTTCTTCCCTGCTAAAGGTAAAGCACTGGTTCATCTGAAGGATATAAGAGCAGAAGACAAAAAGAAAAGTGTGAGGTAAAGAGGATGGGCCAAATCAGGAAGAGGCAGAAAAACAGAGGAGACAAGAGGAATGGGACAGTAAGGAAGAGGAAGAGAGCGAATGGCAGTAGAAGAAAGAGAAAACATTATACTGTAAACCTTTAAGCTCTGACAACAAAGATAGACCATGGACAAAGAAATAGTCACGTACAAGTGAGCCAGAAAATTAGTCAGTCACAATCAGAAAATCATTTTTTTAAAAGCTGTTACTGCTGAGCTAATAATGAGTTTTCTCTCAGAAACGAGAGTAGGAAGCAGCATCAAACTCTTGGGGGTGGATGGTTGGCTGTACAAAATGTCTCATTTTGACACTGGGGATAGTCCATCCTATCTGCTATCAACCATCATCATTAGTTTCTTTTAACCATGTCCACCATCCAACCCGGATATATCCAGTAAAGACAACCTGAGACATTGGATCTCCTATGAAATGTTTACACAAAAATCTTCAACTTTTAATTTTTTTTTTTTTAATGGGGCTAGAGACATTGAACCTATTTAAAACCTGGACTCTTTCGGGCTACATTTTTTTGTCGTTATTGTTGCTTTGGTGCGATGACAGCAGAGCAAGCTTAAAAAACAATATCATTATAAAGATTTGGAACCAGGCCAAGAGCCGTGTTAAATACCTCCACCTGAGCCAAGACCTTACCAAATGTCTAGGTTCGTCAATAATGTAGTTAACTTTATTTGCTACTTTCATTTAGTTTATTTTTTACATAGTTTTTGTACAATTTTGAATGACTGTTTTTCAACCCTTGAGTGTGTTATTGATTTGGCTGGCCAGTTTATACTGTATATTCAACCTTTGGGTCATTCAGTTTACTCAGTTTTGTGCTTTGTCAAGTTTACGTTTAGTTTCCCAGTTCTGTTGAAGTGCTGTTTGCTGTAAAACTGAATTTTCTTTTCTTTTGTTGACCTCTTTTACTCGTTTCCTTGTCATCTACGCATCAAGAAGACACAGATCAGTGTCAGCATTCATTTGGAGTGGCATTGATGACAACTCCTGGGAAAACTCTTAAGTTAGTATCTGGCTGTTTGGCTGCCTAGTGCTCCATTATATTCACCAGCTAGTTGCTAACTTGGCTATTTGCTGCTTTGCATTGAGTCTCCAGTTGGCTTATCAGAGGTTTTTTACTGAAAAAAGCTGCTGCTGCTGCTGCTGCTGCTGCTGCTAGAATAAAGGCTGATGAGTTTAAGGGCTGGAAAACCAGACCTATGAGTTAAAAGAAGCTAAACAGGACTATGTCCAGCCATATGACTGTGTATGGTTAATGTGCTAGACCAAGGAGATAATTGAAAATTGTTGTGAAACCAATGTAAACAATTACTTTCAATGTAAACTGACTAAAGCCTGCTCGAAGAGTTGCTAAATGTTGCTAGATGACGTAATACAATTATTAGCAAATTCTTTACATCATTGTGTCTTAATTGCATTTCACCTGGTCTCAGTTGGTTACAGCCCTTGATCTATTTGCTTCTCTCCTACATTCTATATCACATACACAGTATTTTATGCAGCTTATTCACCATAGAGCTGTTCTCATTTTACTGTTTTTTCTGTTTCTATTGTCAGACAACAGAAACAATATGAAATAGGGGACTGAAACACTGTCCATTAAGGTGACATGTTAACCAGCAGTCACTTTCAAGTTATGTCCAAGCTGCCGCTCTGTGGCTAAAATCCTGATTTTATAACCAGGGCATTGTCTGACAGAATCACACGAAGTAATGAATTTCTGTTTTTTGCATTGCCAGGCAACATCTAACTAAACAGGAAGTGGTTTATATAGGTAAGCAAGGAGTTTTGAAAACCTTACAAAGTTTTGAAACAATAAAAAAAGAACAATTTCCCAATTTCTATCAATCTGACACACAAACTATAGGTATCTTATTTATTGCCCAGTTACAAAAAGTTAATCCCCTCCTTCTAGCCAATCAGAATCCAGAATCCTTGGCGATCATGGTATAAATAAAATTATTCATTAGTGCAGCTTTAACAATATACATGTTAGAAGTAAATTCAACTCAATTAAATTTCCTCACTCTTGATTTTATACGTGGTTTCAGATGTTAGGACTGTTTCTTAACAGTTAAAAAGTGATATTGAAGCATTTCTGCCATCACTTTCTAGTAAGGAAATACTTGAGGAGGCTGAATTAACCAGATGAAAACACTGTATACAGTGGAAAAGTATATAACGGACGTTGCAGCTTATATGGCAGTCTCCTGAACACTAAGCTCCTCATCTCTGAGAGTGCTTTAGTAGGGTAGGATCCAACTGGGCTGTGGGAGTCTCTATTTGTGTATCAGAGAATCTAATCCTATTGCCTTCAAGATCAACTCCCACACAGCTAAAGGCTCTGAAACTGGGAGAGAACCATGCAGCCCTGCTCACCTGGGGTTAGCAGACAGCATGTCATAAAGCTCAAGTGTACTCAAAGCTTAGAAAGCAGCTGCCCTTTAGCAGACTAGTGGAGCCTGACCTGATGCACATTTGTCAAACCAGCCTGTTGGTCTTCATCCCTGAAGTTTTCTCTCTTGCAAAACTGAAAAATCCTGTTTGAAAAGATACCTGATAAAGCAAAAAGCTCACCTTTGTGTTGCTTGTCTAAGTCTAAATTTTTATGGATATACTGGGTTTTGCTTTTTCAGCTACACAGTTTGCCCTGCTTGTTGATTAAGGTGGTCGGTACCATACATTGCCTGCAATGAAGACCTGCTGACACTACTCAGGGCTGAAAAAAGTTCTGCCCCCTTCTCTGCACGTATTTTGTTTAAAGAAAATTCTTTAGTATTTTAATTTACAGTGAATGCTATTTTAAATATTGATATTAGTGAAAGATGAGATAGTAATACTTACCATGCAAGGCAATAGCCTAACCAACAGGAGCAGTTTGGGGGTCAACGTCTTGCTCTGGGACACTCTGACATGGGATTCAACCACAGACCCGTTCTACCTCATGAGCCACAGCCACCCCAAACTAATGCTTAGAACTCTGATTTCATGAGTGGAAATTACGACTAATGTATTAATGGTAAATGCTAGCATGTAGCATAAATGCAGCACAACAAGCACAAGTAGAGGAGGGTTTTGAATCAGTGATCTGACTCGGTAATGTGAGTTATACAGCAATATCTATCTAAACATATGAAGTGAGCCACGTGACGGACTGTCGAGAAAGACCTTTTTTAGGATTTTTAGTTATCATCACTGTTAGTGAAAAAATGTCAGTGGTATTTCGAATGAGATGAATGAACAGAACCCAGAAGTTCCACTTTCACTTTAGCTCTCAATGTGACTTTGCATTTGGAAGAGAAATTAAATTTACTGTATCTCTTATTAATACTGTCAATAAGAGAAGAGCATTTTAGACATGGGTATTTCATATCTGAATTTTCATCTTAAAGCTGCACTATTCTTTTTTTCTTTTTACATGAATAGTGAATCAAATGACCGTGTGTAATGTGAAAGATGTCATTCATCACTTATATTAAACTGCACTTTCTGTTACCCTGGTACCCACGTTTTCTTTTAAACTGAGAAAAAACAAATCGATACTGCACCGATAACATCATCTAAACATCAGGCCGCAGCGACAAAATAACGTTAGACATAGCGTGACGTTATAAAATGAACAGGGGGTGAAGGCCATGAACAATCACGTCACGTAAAGTGTGATGTCATCGGTGGCGTCACTGAGCGTTGCTTCGTGTGTTTGTAAACAGCTGTTCCTCCCGTCAGGCTCGTCATCGGAGCTGAAATGTTTCTGTAGCTCACGGAGCTTGACCAGGAGCTGTTGGTGCTGAGGCAGTCGCACCGGCGAAACCTGCAACGCTCACACGACACAACGGCACATCGGTCATTTCATGACTTCATGCACAGAGTACCACCCTCCGCGCCGGTGTTTACCTCCTTGTTGTAGCTCTGTAGAGCCGCCAAAGCAGCGTCCTGCTCTCCCGTCTCCATCTGCGCTATGATGGCATTTAAATCCATTTTCATCGACAGTGAGATCGCCCGAGGTTCCTCCTGAATAGACCGTCAGAGCGGGACTCTGTGTGTCAGAGAGAGAGAGACAGACAGACAGAGAGGGAGACAGAGAGGGAGTATCTGTGTGTCTGTCTGTCACTCAGATTGAATATACACGCTATGGTCCGCCACCAGCCACAGATGACTGCATGATGTCTGAATCCTCAGCAGCCGGAGACAGGGATTAACGGAGAGGATTTGGACGAGCTGAGTGCTGCGTTTAGGTGTCCTGGAGAAAGAAGGACGACAAGCATTCCCTGCTTAAAAAGAGATACCTGTATTAGCAAAAATAATAATCATAATCACAATGATCATCAATCACAACCACAGTCATCACAGAAAATGATAATACTAATGTAACGAAGGGGGGAAGTTCCTAAGTTAAACCCTTAAAAATAACAATTTGAAGTGTTTAACTAGAAGTTAGACCAAATCAAAGTAACTATTCATCCCATTTATTTCTCATGTCCACCACAGTGGACGTTTTGACTGAGAGAGTAGACATTAGCTTTAGTAGTTTTAGTATTTTACCTCCTTTTTTAAAGGGCTGGTTAGTGTTCTTATATTTTCCTCAGCCCTCCAACCCTCAGAACGTTTTTCGTGTCTGTCTGCAGGTCAAACATCATAGTTGGTCATCTTGCATGAATGCATATGGGTTCAGAGGTTGTGAGACTAAATCAAATAAAAATTGATTATATGTTGCCATAACCACCCCATTCAATCTCCTCCCTCTAGTTACTGATTACATCTTAGTTTATTTATATATTACTTTTTTTAATAATACAAACAGTAATAATGCCTGCTTGTAATTGTCTGTTACTATAACCTCAGCAGCTCCTCTACTGCCAAAGAAATCCCTCCACTGTCTCTGTCTTTCCCTGAGGTTGATGAAAAAACACATATCAGCTGTGCATCTTGCATCATATTCACTCATATCATTTTAATCCATATGTTATTGACTATATTGTAGTACAGTTTGTAATTCTTGAGGAAATATATTACCCGATTTTTCTAAATTAACAAAACTATCAAAGTCCTGACAGAATTTTTTCTTCTTATTCCCTAAATCCAAGTATAACTACTCAAAGTTGTTAATTTAGAATCTCAATAACCTCTGTAGCGGTTGATGCTAGAAGTGATATATTATGCAACAGTCCTCCTTCAAAGCAACCGTTTTGACATTTAGCATGTTACTTAAGGAAAAGCACAACAATAAAAATGGCTGAAGTCCATTTAACTGCTTCACTTTCTGGTGAGTCTTGGTTCATGCTGGCTCACTGTCATTACCTACTGATACACCAGAATAGACCCAAAGTCATTGTTAATGCTGTTATCAATAGCTGCACTTTTCCTGCTATGACTTTATGATATACCAAATATTATATGATATAATCAAAACACATTTTTTAGGATTGAACTGATTATGCCAACTCCCCAAGCCATCAGTTTAATGTCATCACTAGCCTTTTTATGTCACTCTACACATGAAGTCTGTTGAATATAAACTTGATATGATGGATTGTGTATATTGCTGTAAGCGAGCATGCATATATTTTCGTATTTAATAGGTAAAAACATTCCTTACTTCACTTCCTGTTCTGTATGTCTACTGTACCATATGCTGTACAAAGTAATATATATGTATGTCAAAGCTACATTTTAAAATGTTGCATTTTTATTGGACAAGACCAACAAATACATTCAATATGTACAATGGTTGTAAGGAGATGGCTACAGTCACTGGGAACAAAGCAAACCCTTCCTCACTGCATATCATTAACTTGAGTTTGCAGTTTGTTGTTGACATCACAGACAGGATGTAAAAGATGAACACAAACATGTCATGGATCAGATCTCCCAAGTGCATCAAATGCTGATGCATAAGGGAGAATTTGATGGTTACACAGCTGCTTGTAAATGCATAAGCACACGCTAGTGTCATAACTGTATTTGACTTCCTTCCTCTTGCTGCTCTGGATGCGAAATAGCACCAGCACTCTAAATCTAACTGAAGAGATGGACCTTGGTTTGAGAACCTTTTTCAGCCACATCAGATAAGCAGCCCCTCATAATCCATGAAACACAGACACTTACTGCAAACAGAATATTTTTTTGGTCTTGAACTGGACACAGGCATTGGAAAAGTGAGAATATGCAAGCACCAAACACCCAGAGAAGCAGGAGTTTTGGTTTGTGTTTAGAAAAAGAAATTTTAGGAAATAGCACTAGATGTATTCAGTATATGACTACAACATCTCTTCAGATGCAGATGTTTCTGTCAAAAGGGACAAAATTCAAGAGTTAATGTCTCTTCATAGTACTGAAAAAGTTCCATAATGCCTATTATTATTACTATACTATATAACTATAATTGCACAGTTGCACGATGCTAGGTCAAATAGACTGTCCTTTTTTTCTTATCAACATTTTGTTAGCTGCACTCGAAATGTAACTTTTCATATCGATTCTAAAATGTTCAGTAAAACAAGAGATCTACGTCATATGAGAGACCGTCTGTATAGATTTAACTCCAACAAGTATTTAACTGTTTAACTTTTGCTTTTTTTTAACCTGTTCATACCACAACAAGCTTATTGTTTAACTGTACACTGTCTTAGTTACAAAGATCTACTACCACATGTTAAAGTCGTCATTGGCAAAAGGACCTCATTAATTCTTCATACTAATTGTTTATTGATTAGTATGTATATTGTTCAATGATAAACCATGATACACACTTAGGGTATACCCACCATAGTCCAATTTATGTATTATACATATGATATAAATTCATTAAACAAAAGTACAAATTATCATAAGGGGTAAAAGAGGAATTTAATCAGTTGGGCGCTCATTTTTAGGAAAAGCCGAATGACTTGTTTTCAAAATGTATTAGCTCAACAACAATGAACACGCATAACAATGACAATCATATAAAAGGGTAAACGTTTATTTCATATATACAGCTATCACAAAATGTTTTTAAGTTACCATTTTTAAATTATCATCCTGAGTTTTCGGCAGCGCAAGAGATTAAATACTGTCCGGTGTGTTTACTTGGTTACACTTGTCCTGTTTGCTTTTGCCTTCGAGACTAAGCCAAGGGTGAACATAACCCATTTTCCCGCTGACTCTGACCCGTCCGAGCCCTCGGTGAAATGGGCGTTTCTCAACCAGTCAAGGGCGTGCTCGTACGGTGTGAGTATGTTCGATTTATGATTCAAAGAACATATGCGGGCGGGTATTGTTTTAATCAAGCGAATTTAGTCCAAATAGAATCATACTGAAAATCAGATAAAGTGAAATAAATTCTCAATTTCGTCTGTTGCTATGGGAGTTTTTCTAAATGTGCCCGGTTGATGAAACTCTGTAAACTCCACTCTTACGGGCCACGCAATATCCCACTTCGATTAAATGACGCTTTGAAGTGGCACGGTCTGCAGCCAATCAAACTGCAGGGTCTGGTTTGAGTGATGGGACTCCGACCAATCCTCTTGCTGCGACCGTTTGAGTGACAGACGCTGCAGTTGTAGTGGGGGAAGGGGTCGCTGAAGTTGACGGAACCGCCATCTTGAAAAGTGCCCTCCGATGATCTACCTTTTCGCGCCTGTCAGAATCAGTTTTAAACGCTTTATTTTCCTTACCGGAATTTCTTGTTATCCTTGTGTTCGTTTCCTGGAGGCCCGGGGCTAATGGCAAGATAAGCCACATGCTGGAGACTCGCCGTTTACCGTTGTCTATCGGTAGGTACACTTGTCAGCCCATGCACTTGGTTGGTGCTGAAGACACGATTAGCCAGCAGTCTTCTGATAGCCGGCTAACGCTAGCTGGCTAGCAAGAAGCATACTTGGCCATCTTAACACTGTGCTGTCAGACACACTTGGTATACGTTTAGCTAGGACGGGGGGAACGTTAACATTGTTTTTCATTTCTATTAGTTACCGTGAAGCCACGGTCTTATTTAGTTTCCCAGCTTGTCAGCCAATTGACGTTAGCCTGAAAGGTCACAAATTGCGATTAACTTGACGTCGTATCTGACATTTGTTTGATCCCGATTTTAGGTGGTAAGGTTAGCTAACAATAGCTAACGATAGCTAGTGACGTTAGCTTGTTTGCCCGAGCCGGTGTGTTTTATGTTGCGTTAGCGGTAACTGTTATTCTGTTTTGGGCCCTGGTATGTAAATGGACTGACGTTACTGCAAACGTGGTATTTCGACAGCAGAACGCAAGTATCGTCGGCCAGTCTTGCCTTATATAAGCCAGGTAACGGCTTGAATCTTGTGATGTTTTCCTGGCGTTTTAACGAGTGTGTAGCCGAAATTAACGCGTTCTCTAATGTACGTTTAACCGAACCGTAACTTTGTATAGCAGGGCCATTATATGTGTTTCTGTAATGTTGACTGCGTGGATGGTTGGAGAATACCGGAAAAATAATTAATCTAAGGGTCATAACTTGAGGTTACTACTGTATTCTGTGGCAAAGCTGCGTCTCCTGTTGGCTCAGTTTGCTTGGTCGGGGCTCAAAACTGAAATTTCATGAAAATTTACGTTTAAATCAAGGTGTATGGACTACGGCAGCTTCGTTGGTTTAGATAAGGATAACGCTGTTTTCTGTTCCCTTGGGCCTGCACACACGGCGGAGGATGGGGACTTAACACCAGTCAAATTTACCTAAACCGCCAGTAGCTGTTCAGATCGATTTTGTTTGGGTCTTGTGACAGTGGCCAGTGTACTCAGGCATCCAATCATAAACTTGGTTAAAGCTGCACAAGTTTGTTTTCCTGGGTTGCCTGGAGTATTTTATTGCCATTGACCCTTTGGTATATATCTCATAGTTATTTTGTTGCATTTCGGGGGTAATTAAGCTATCACCATGTTATAGAGATAATTTCTCCCCATCTTTTCTCAAGAGTGTGGAGTCTTTGTACATCTCTGGATGCATTTTTAAGATGTTACACTTTGACAACTGTTGCTGAGTTATCACATATTAAAAGAGAAACATAACTAGAAGTTAAAACAACATTAACTTACATGGTACAGTTATGAAGAGCCACATATTTGTTTTAGAAGTCGTTTTTAGCCCAGGGTGGCTTTTTATAGAACATATCTGCTAGTACCGTCTAATTTTTCTGTAGTATAATTAGGTTGAGGAATCAGTGCACACTCTCCCCTCGTTCCTTGCATATGCTGTCCACAACAAATAATTGTTTACTCGAACATAAGAAGAACTAGTTACTGGGAGGAATCGCTTTATCAGACAATCTTAGAGTAGTTTACACACACTGTGATAACATGGTTGGAATAAAAGCTGCATGCAGCTGGTCTGCAGTCAGATTTTCCACTACTCACTACCTAATTTATAAACTAAAACAGGGATATTGGATATATATATAAGGTTGCAGACTGAAGAGATTTAAAAAAAAAAAAAGATCTTTTTGTGCTGTATTGAACTGGCAGCACATTAAGAGGTCAGGCCACACTACAGGGTGAACATGTCTGCATTATACAAATACTGTTCAGCCGTAAAAACTAATCATTTTGGGGAAAGAAAGAAATCTGGTTCCTTTGGAAGAAATCTAGGTGTGTTAACTAGGATATACTTAATCTCGCGCTCTAAGGACTCCATGATTAGTGCGAAGTATTGTCTCAAAAAGCTTGACTTGTGTGGCTGCTTGAAAATATTGTTATAATATAAATACTATTTCTGATAGCTAAGCACTATTTTTACATTGGTCTCTTATATTGTTATGTATTGTGTGGTATAGCATATTATATAAAATCCTGTTAGGGTCAGTGACATGTTATATAGTATCCATAAAGGGGAGTGTCCTTGTGGATCTGTTGTGAAAGGATGTGGACAGTTTCTATCATTTATACAATTTACAGCAGAAACAAGCAGCAGGGCTAACAAAGAAAGTATCAAAATCATTTGCGTGTTACACAGCGTATATTATAAAGTGCTGGATTTGTCTCAGGACATTCCTAGAAAAATGAATACACAAGCTAAGGGAATCAGCCTCTTGACATTGATGGTTTGTGTTATGTAATCCAGGTTAAAGCAAAAGGATTTATTGTCTCCTGTTCAGGTAGATTGGCTCTCTATTTCTCCCCGGCTGTTCTCTTATCACAATATCACAATCAGGAAGATATTAGTAGAAAAAAAAAACATTTCTTTTTATTTTATAGAGTTTAGTTCTTTTTAAATTCATAATTTCTTTATTTACAATCTGTAAATAAGCTTTTACAGTGCACTAAGAAAATATTGGGGCACTGACATATTTTGTTTACTTTTTGCTGCAGTTGTATTAATACTGTGTAAGTGTTTTTGTAGGCTATATGATTCCATCATTATGTGGCCAGCAGGCCTATAGTGTTGGGATGGTTGTCGCATGGTTTCTAATTGCTGACATCGCTGCCTACTTACATGAAACAGCACAGAGGGCTGCACTGGTTGAGACAGAGATGACAGAGAGGCAGTTAAATATGATTCAGAAAGTCAGGTTTGAATAACAGACATTTCGTTTAAATCAGGCAGCATAACCCAGCACACCAATTTGTAATATTCCGTCGGGATTTTACAACTCTGGAAAGTTATCACAGTGGCAGCTATTTTATCTTCAGTTGCAACAATCCCATGGTAAAAATACTTGTTTCATGTTACAATGTGATCCACCAGGAATGTGCTCTTGCATTTATTCAACTGGCAATCACAGTGCCTTGAGGCAGGATGTTACGATGCAGTGCAGTAAAATTAAATTTCGTCGGATGACCCTGTATTGGCACCTGCGCTGCATCATCGGGCTGGCTCCATTTAAATGAATGAGAGGTCTGAGGGTTTTTTTGAATTTGTTGTTTTAAGTCTTAACAAAAATAAAAGTCTAGCATACCTGCTTGTGAAGGAGCTGCATCACTGAATGTTGCAATTAGGAGGATTACTGGATATTGTAGGACAATAAAACAGGAAAAAGTACTCTTTTCTGCTTGTACCGTATATGGGCCTTTCGAAATTGCAAGTAATGATCAAATTGCTGTAATATCCACATGAAAAGCAGTGGTACATTCCTTTTATAATACGTCTCTATTTGGTTTTGTATTTCCGCCTCACAGGTGTGTGCTGTTGAACTGCTGTATGTGTGCTGTTTGTCAGATTGTCCCTCACCGCTGTCTGCCTGCCTGTTTGTCCATCCGGCGAGCCTGGAATGGGCCACAACTCCCAAAGATTAGAACACACCTCTTTTTAACCTGAGCTCTGCTGTCTGGACTCCAACATACTCATAGGTAGGAAGAAAAGATGGTTGTTAAAGGATCCCTCATTTAATCATTACACTCATCTTTTATATTCTGGTCACCTCTGAAGGAACACCCCCTATTGTATTGATGATTGGTACATTTTGTTGGTGATGTTTGCACAAGATGTATGTTATTGGTCATGTGATCTTTTCAGAGCCAAGATGTTTTGGAAATTTGACCTCCACACCACATCCCATATTGACACGCTGCTAGAGAAGGAGGATGTGACGCTGACAGAGGTGATGGATGAAGATGACGTCCTTCAGGAATGCAAGGCCCAGAACCACAAATTGGTTGACTTCCTGCTGAGACCACAGTGCATGGAGGACCTTGTCACCTTCATCACGCAGGAACCCAGTACTGATGTTGAGGAGAAGGTTAAATACAAGTAAGAGAAAATGATGCAAAATGAAGGACATAGTTTGTTTCTTTTATAGAAAGATTTGCAATTTGACAAACACATACAGTATGTAGGGTGTATGCATGTTCTAGGTCTCAATTCTCTGTCTCTCTCTGCTGTGTTGCAACCATTTATTTTGCCATTAGAGTTACATTTGTGGTTCAGTTTTTAACTTACTCTTTATATTGGCTGGAATGTCAAATGATTTATAGTTTTGTTTTTAATATTGATAGTGGAGGCACCCACTTCTGTTGAGTGACATTCAACACTGTTCAACAGTAGTTGCTGGGTCATCATAAAGTGTTACTCCCAGAGCAGGGACTCTACTGGGGCTCAATGCAGGGAAAATATATTTAGGCTCTCCATACTATAATACCATAAAAGTTCCCAGCGCCTGCAATGATTAGCTTCCTGCACTGTCTTCTGGCTGCACTCTGGCTCAGTCGTGGCTCTTTTGCAATTTTAATATACAACCTTTTCTTCAGCAGACATACTGATGATAGAGCTTAGAGGTTTTTCTGCATTTTTATAAACGTAGATATATTTGCAGCTTATCTAGATGACAACAGATGCGTTGTGGCTGGACTTCAGTATGAAGGCCTTTTATTGACCCTAACATTCTCTGTAACTTTTTGCTGTCACTAACTGTAACTTTCATTTTTTACTTTTTCTGACAATTTTATGATCTTAAAATATATCTGTGGCTTAGTAACGACTTTTAGTCAGCATGGTTTTTATAAGCCATGATCAATAGAAATAGAGGTTTCACATCTCTCTCCCCCCATGACCTTTCCCTCTCTCTCTCGTTCACTAACTATATCTTAAACACAAGCAGGGAAGCACTTAACAGGGCTAATTAAACTGTGAAAATAGCAGACCAATATCTTGCCAGATGTGTCTGTCTACGGTTCTTTTATCCATCCAGAAATGAGTGAATCAACTGTAAACTCAAAATTTAGCCTTCATTTGTTTCAGAATAAAGTTTGAAGTACAATGTGGTTTGCATCCAATGCTGATCGGTTCACCAAAATCTCTTGACTTAAATGCGTAATAGCCCAGCATTATAACCATCGTATTGGAAAAATCTAAGGCTTTTGTTTTCTTCCAGGTATCCCAACATATCATGTGAGCTGCTTACATCAGATGTGAGCCAGATAAACGACAGACTGGGAGAAGATGAAAAACTGCTGATGAAACTTTATGGCTTCCTCCAGAATGAGCCGCCTCTAAACCCGCTCCTGGCCAGCTTCTTCTCCAAGGTTCTGTCCATTCTTATAGGACGCAAGCCTGAACAGGTAAGTTGGTGAGAAGAGGTTGTTTTATTTGAGAAGGAGCTACAAGTTTCATCATACGATTTTTTTTTAGAAATTATACCAAAACATAATAATGGCCAGTAATCAAGTCACATGCGCCAAATGTCTTAGTCTTTCTTTTCCCTCTAAAAGACTATTTTAGACCTAGGACAAAATATTTTTTTTGTTTTCTGTAAATATTTTAAGTTGTGTGTGTCTTGTTTGCTTTTTTTTTAGATAGTGGATTTTCTGCGGAAGCGGGAGGACTTTGTAGACTTGATGATCAAACACATCGGGACATCTGCCATCATGGACCTGCTGCTCAGAATGCTCACCTGCATTGAACCACAACAGCTACGACAGGATGTTCTCAACGTGGGTAGCAGGACACCACTCCCATTTGTGCTAAAAATGATCGCTACCATCTGTTCACTTATCAAGTAATTTAAAATGGACCATCAGGACCCATTAGAACAGATAAACAAATTAAATTTTGCTCATTGTGGTCTAGCATGGTTCAGTAAACAATTGTTGTCATTTAGAGTTGTCTGTGCAAAGGACATCTTTCACCCCTGCCATCTTTCACTGATATATCTAAATGAAGCCTTTCTACTGGGATAAGCCCAATGGGTCTTGAGATGCCTTTGGTCTTCACTTCTGATTTTCAAACTTGAAAAACAAAATTTGATGATGATGATGATGATGATGATGATAATAATAATAATAATAATAATAATAATAATAATAATAATAATAATAATAATAATAATAATAATAATACATTTATTTCAAGGGGGAAATACACTTTGCAGCTACAGCATTGCGGTTCAATTTTTATCTACAACACTTAGTTGTGATGGGGTTACATGGGTCTCAATAGATAGAAAGATTACCATCTAATACCAGAAGCTGTGGTTGTGTTAATTAGTCTGGTTTTGCAAAGCTAGCATGATGATACATTACAACAATGGTAATTACTCATACAATTTACAAGTTAGAAACATTTTGGATTTGTAACCAGGAAATGCTTCTTATTTGGTTCACATGCTGCATCAGCCAGAAAAAAAATGTCAGAATAAACTTAAGTGTTTTCTAACAATCATATGATACACAGAATTTTTCCACTTGCTACATTGAAGGCAATTTATGAATCTTATTCAATTCTCTTTCACTTTGAATTGAAGGCCTTGTTTTCTCGGCGTCCCTGCAAATATTTTGTTCTTTCCTGATCGTATCTGCTTTGTCTTGGTTTTAGTGGCTGAATGAGGAGAAGGTGATTCAGAGACTGGTGGACATGGTACAGCCTTCTCAGGATGAGGATGTGAGTTTCCTCCATTGGCCACCAGGATAATTAAGTCCTCTGTGGGCTCTTGATGAACCAGGGAACACTCTTTTGTCTCATTTAAGCTTTGGAAACATTAATATGTATTAAAAATAGTTGTTAGAGTATTTGCAGGTCCATTTCTACTTAAGCATCAGTTCATTCAAATTACAAAAATGGCTAGTGAGCCCTGCAGATAGAATCCATTCTGTTTTATCATTTTTAATCTGCATGAAGATGAACACTCATGCATGTTTTAAACCTGCTCATGAATATTAGGTCTTTGATTGGATGCTAAATTTCAAGTGAGTCAGACTCAAGACCATTGATTTTTTTATGATTTATTGTCTCACTTCACCTTTCTTTCCATCTGTCTTGCCACAGAGACACTCCAATGCCTCTCAGTCACTCTGTGAGATCATCAGACTGAGCAGAGATCAGATGTTCCAGGTGCAGGGTTGCTCAGAGCCTGACCCACTTCTGGCCACACTTGAAAAGTATGTATCGTTTAACCACAGGAACTCTTACTCACATTTCATTTCCCTGTTTTTTTGACAGTGACCTGACCTTTGACCTCTTCCTAAGATATTGAGGCTTACTAAATACTTCTTAGGTTCTGGTTACTACTTTTCCTCATGTAGATCAGGAAAATCTGTTGCTTGTTTTTATTTGCTTATCACTTTTGCTTCTCTTGGCTGCTGTCATTTTTGCCTAGTAGGGTGCTGAAAACATACACTGCCCTTCTGATGTGGCAAGTGACTCTGAGTCTGCTTTCTTGTCATCTTGTCTGTTTTCCTCAGGCAGGAGACGGTGGAGCAGCTGCTGTCTAATATTTTTGACAAGGAGAAGAATGAATCTGCAATTGTCAGTGTTATCCAGATCCTCCTCACATTGTTTGAGACAAGGAGACCAGCGTATGTCACATGGATTCTGCCTCTCTATTTATTTTAATTTGACATTATATATACAGTGGGGGAAAAGATCACTGAGCGACATGAAATGAGGACAAAATGCCTCATATAAAATAAAAATGCCTTAGGTCGAGAGATCAATTAAAGTTTGAGTTTTTTTTATTTTGTAAATAAGTTATTAAGGTCACAGATTTTTCAGTAAATTGTTAAAAGATAATTTTTGGTTTAATACAGATAGTATCTTATTTTAATAGCTTTGTCTGCCATTTCTGTCAGCTGTGATAACTGCTTGACAAAGTCTTTGCTGACATTTGGGAACATGGCAGCATTACTACAATAGTATCTGAAGGGACTAGCAGTCAGAATATCAACACGGTTGTAAACAAGCCCAACAGTTACTCTATACACAATTTAAATTATTTTTCTTGGAGGTAGAGCTCCGAGTAAGCACATGTGAAATAACTATTACAAATGGAAATGATGGTCAAAACAATCAGTGTTAGCCTAAAACAGACAGTTCTGTGTCATGGTGCTTTAAAGTGCTTTAAACTTGAAAACATTTCCTTCATAACACCACCAAACAGTTATAAACGAGTGAACACCTTTAAAGATGAGGGCTCATCATGCAGTTTTATGTCCAAACACTTCTTCCCCCATAATTACCACAGATGTTCAAACTACTTTGATGGGAGTTTAGGGGAAAAAAATCTGTATGTACACTTCAGTATAAGTCTCTTAACTGATAATTATTTCCCAAGTTTTTGACTTTAGGCACAGTCCAAGACTGTGTGTTGGTTGAGCTAGTTGATTAGATGTTGACTTTCACTATTGTAGGTTTGAGGGTCACATGGAGTGCCCCCCAGGGATGTCACATCCTTCATTCTCAGTCAACCACAGCATCCTGGAGGCTGTGAGACCCCGACTTAAAGACTTTCACCAGCTGCTACTGGAACCCCCAAAGGTAAGAACCACATAGACTGCTGTAAGCAGCTTTAAAATAACAACGCTTTGTAGAATGAAGTTACAAGGCTACAGTCTGCATGGGGTTATTAATTCATGCATTATTGTCTATTGTCAGCTGTATTTAATTTAGTCTGAACTAGTATATCTTATGAAACATTTGTAAACAACGGTGTTGTTCCTGAAATTGCAGAATTTAGTAATCATAATGTTTTTCTCTCAGAAATCAGCTGAAGATGTCAAATGGTCCAGTCACAGTAACATTATGTGACAGAGGGACTTCTACCACACATCAGTATTTAGTAATTGATATGAATAGATCCCGGTCAGTTGTGTGTATATATACTGAGCAGTGTTTATTCTCCACCGCTAGAAGAATGTGATGAGGACAACGTGGGGCGTGCTGGACCCTCCAGTGGGCAACACCAGGCTCAATGTGGTCAGACTAGTGGCCAGTCTTTTGCAGAGCAACACACACAGCATCAACACGGAACTCATTAACCTCAACACACTGGGAGTCATACTAGTAAGTCCTGTCTGTATTGTTGATAGTTTTTGTTTGCTGTTGATGTTTTTTGTGTTCTGACACAGAGGTTGGCAAAATACATGGATTTGCTAAACTGACGGTATCAAAGTTTTTATCTATAACCTCTTATTAGCGCAGAGCAGCCTACAAGCATTCAGCTAGCATTTTCTTGTTTTTTCAGCTGGCGCAGGTTGCTGCTTCCACTGTTTTAAATGATAATAGTGGTGGTGGCTGGTCATATCAGCAGTTACTAATTAGTCTAGTCAAGTTGGTTTTATCTATACAGCATAAATCATAACTGGAGTTATCTCAGAGAACTTTTCATATAGAGCAGGTCTAGACCAGACTCTTTATAGTTATTTTTTACAGAGACCCAACATTTCCCCCATGAGCAGCACTTGGTGTCAGTGGAAACAAAAAACCTCCCTTTTAACAGATAGAAACGCTGAACTGATCCCTACTCATGGTGGGCGACCGTCTGCCTTGAACAGTTGGTAGAGAGACAGCCAAAGAGTGAGAGTCAAGGTTGCAATTTAAATCTGACATTAAATTTGTATATAAATGAACTTGCTGTTCAGTAAGATCAATGTGCTGCTCCTGGCCTCTCCCTCCTCCCCTAGACAGAGAGATGAAGTTTCTGTTTTATGCTGATGGCCTTGTTTTATTAACTCCTACTGAATAAGGAATACAAAAATGGCTGACATTGTAGAAAAAAACTTACATTATTTCAGCCCTTGTAGTAAAAATATTAAAAACAATTTTTATTTATTTTTTAAAATATTTTTGTTTATTTTCAAAAACACCCTGGATGTCAGGAAAACAAATATCACCATCATCAAATCAATGAGCGCAGTATGCATCATATTTGCCTTGGTATAACAATAACCGCATCAGGACATTTTAACATGGCAGTGATTGAACAAAGAGAAAGAGCTCTAAATGCAATTAAGAAAAAATTATATAACTTCCAAATTCCAATTAAAATTTGATGTAAAATATTTGATAGTGTTATCCTGCCCATTGTATTATATGGCAGTAAAGCATGAGCACCACTCAGTCATCATGGCTGTAGCCTTGGGAATAAATGCCCAACTGAATCTCTACATGCAGAATTCTGCAGATACATTTTACATGTACAAAGAAAACCCCCAACATATGCCAGTTGAGCAGAATTAGGCAGATACCCACTGAATTAACATTCAAAAGAGTGCTCAGATTTTTTAAGCGCCTTAAATCCAAACCCCCCCAGACACCCTCCACTCCAAAGCCCTCCAAAACAAGAGCTGAGCCCAGAAAAGAGTATGTCAGCTGGAGCCAAGACAAACTGCCCCCCCTCTCAAACACACTGACCAGTCTCACAGCAACACTACTTTCCAAGCTCCAATCAGAATAAACCTGTATTAACACAATGTAAAGAAACCTGTTTGAAAGAAAAAAACTAATAGCCAAATTAGATCAGACTGTTCTGTCCCTAAACAGAGATTATGAACTGGCAGAATATCTCCTAATTGTCAGAGGTAAAAAAAAAGAAAAAAAAAAAAAAAAAAGAAGAGGCATATCCTAGTACAGGCTTAGTGATCACAAACTGGGAGTCGAACAGCTGCAATTCCTCCTAAATCTAAATAAGGAACAATCAATTTAACACATTCAGTTCTTTAGTTCTAAATTTCAGTGATTTAAATGACATAATAAAATTAAAAAAAAAAAAAAAAAATACCGGGAGGAGATGGGGTTTATTTTGCAGCCAAATATATATATTAACATGCCACAACCCGAGTGACACTGGATGACCTTGAAACACATACATGCATGTAGTAAACTGTAGCTATATACTTAGCAGTCCATTCAGAAAATATTCAGACCCTTTCACTGTTTTTATGTTTTTTACGTTGCGGCCTTATGCTAAATCATTTAAATTAAGTTTTTCCCATATCAATCAGTCAATACCACATAATGACAAAGCGAAAACAAAATTTAGAATTTTTGCAAGTTTATTTAAAAGGGAAAAAATGAAATGAGCACACAGTCCATAAGTATCCAAACACTTCAATCAGTATTAGCAACTTTTGGCAGCAATTTTATTGTGTGCGTGTGTGCGTGCATGTGTGAAAAATATAATATAAAGTAGTTTAGGTAAATATGTTAATATCTTTTTTTATTTATCAAATGAACTTAAGTTTCACCTTGAACTACATATAAAGAACCATCTTATAAAACTACAGTTTTCTTAAGCACAGTGTGAAAGCAAAAATCAGCACTAGACTATCAAAACCATGAACAAATGTCTCTCTTTTTCATAATTAATTTATTTTTTGTTTCACAGGACATGTATTTCAAATACATCTGGAACAACTTCCTCCACATTCAGGTGGAGATCTGCACAGCCATGATTCTTGCTATGCCCCCTGCCCCCATTGACATCCAGCCAGACACAGAGCAGGACCATGCAAGGGAGAGCATCCTCATCAAACATGTAAGATTAGAATACAAAGAAAAAGCTATGTTTGAACATAGTTTTACTTTTGGGACAATAGCAAAACTGCAATAATCTGTGTTTGGGCAAATTGAAGCTGACTTTAAAAACTGCTAACATGAAGCAAAAGGTGTTTTAGCTGAACATTCAGTGTAAACACAACAATGTTGGTAATGCAGTGCTGTTTTTTCCTGACCAAAAAAGTTATTGTGGAACTGAGTTGTACTTACTATGAAGTTGGAAAAATACTGTGGTAAAGATAGTAACCGTTATAAAACAAGTAAATACTGCATCACATTTCCCCAGGTATTTTGGGTCATATCAGGCATAATCTGTTTATTTCAATGGCTGGGACTGTATTGTACCATAAAGTCCATGGAGTCTGGTTTGTCCTATCTTTAGATGGCTTGAGTTTGTGTGTGTGTGTGTGTGTCTGTGTGTGTGTGTGTGTGTGTATATATGTGTGTGTGTGTATGTGTGTGTATGTGTGTATAGTAGTGTGTACTATATTGTAGGCAAACAGTATTAGTTGTATTTAATTTCCCTATATTTTACTCCACCAGCTGTTTCAAAAGTGCCAGTTTATACAGAGAATTGTAGAAGCCTGGAGCTCCAACGAGAAAGAACAGTGAGTATTCTGCTCTGCTGCAAATGAGACCACAGGTAACTTTGTAAGGTTTTAAAATGTCTTATTGTGTTATCATGTGCTGAGGAAGAATAAAAAAGAACAGGCTCAAAAACCAAAATATCTGCGCTTTACTGCTATGAAAATGTAAATGACAAAGGTGTATTAAATTGTCAGAAAAATCTCAACTGGTTGTGGTTTGGACTAGTAAGCAAAGAATCGAAATGAATCCTTATGGAATGCCCTCATGAAATTGTTTTAATGCGTTTGTATGTGTTTTAGGGCGGAAGGTGGTCGGCGAAGAGGTTACATGGGTCACCTCACTAGAATAGCCAACTCTATAGTTCATAACTGTGACAAAGGCCCTAATGGAACCCAGATACAACAGCTCATCTCAGGTATTACTCACTGTACAAGTCCTCATCTCTTTATCCACATTTGTTTTTGCGAATGATCTTATTCTTTCAGTTTCAAATCTTTAAATCTATTTTCTGTTATTAGTGTAGTTCTCATTTTGGTAGTAACTGGGAGGAGATCTCCCTGTAGTATCAGTTAACTCAGGGTTTAGCCTATTTATCAAAATAATAGCTGAGCTCTGATGAGGAGCACTATTCTTAAACAGTATGTTAAATGTACAGTTAATGAGCTTGGAGTATATATGAAGTCTGTTTGTGTAACACAGAGCTGCCAGCAGAGGACAGAGAGAAATGGGAGGCCTTTATTTCTGGGCAACTGGCTGACACAAACAAGAGAAACACTGTCGACCTGGTGAGTAACTATGTGACCAAAAACACTAATGTCAAGCGTATTGGGGTTAAAATGCCGTTATTTAGACGGTGAGATAATTCGTCTAAAATTACACCAAAAAAATCATGTTGCTTTTGTAGTTCAGCAGTTTGGATTTGAAATGAAACATTGTCCAACTCCAACACGGTGTCTACACTGGAGGTGTAGCATGAGCATCTGCAGTGCTCCGTCTTTGTCTACAAAGGGCGCATTCAGGCACAGTACTAAGGGTAGGCCATGTGCATTTTGGCATTGCTCAAGGCTCAAAAGAAAGCTCAACGTCATAGTTACATGTGTATATAATGGAAGAAAATAAAATTTAAGTGTAAAAATATGCCTCAGGTTCTGTTTTTGTGTATAGCTCGAGTGAAACATGGATCTTCATGTAGCCAGTGTAAAAGGTGATTAAAATAGGAGTGTATGTGTTCAAAGAGACACACCTGGGAGGGATGACAGAAATCCAGCTCAACACCTATCGGAGCATAATTACTCATGGACTGCACTGTACCTTTTCAGCAAGATTTAGACCAGGATGCACTGGAATGCGCACTTTGAGGACATTAAAGGGGCTTACCTTTTTTGCTAAAATGAAATTTTCCTTTAGGTAAACACACACCACATCCATTCTTCCAGTGATGATGAGGTGGACTTTAAAGACAGTGGCTTTCACCAGGACTCCTCTCTACAACAAGTAAGGCCTAAAACACAGACATGCATAAAATGCATATATGCACACAAAGCAGACCCATAGCCACACAGACCTGGCTGATCTACAAATATTCAATACCTTTGACTTTATGTCACTCTTAAACGGAAGCTCTGTTGTTTTGCCATGTTAGAATTTTTATGGATAAACAAGGATAGCTAGTTAATGGGGGAATGTTCTCCAAGCAATATAAGTGAACAGTACCATCTCTTTAAGTGTTGGTCAGTGTGAGACATTATTCACTGCTCAGCCATATCCTTATTTACATATGTAAGAATCAGTCCTACTTGGACTAAATTTCTTTTTATCCAGGTTGTACAGAAAGGGACTCATTGTCAGTTTTCCTGTAAAGCCCCACAAAAACCCCACTGGTGATCAGACAGGGATGCCACGGTCTGTTGTTAGAGCACACCAACCTTTCCCTAAATTACAAAAAGTGCTAGTGAAACACAATTTAGCTATGGAAGCCCCAAAGAGCAACAACCTAACTAAAATTATCTTAATATGTAGATTTGAAGTCTTACAATGGTTACTTTAAGATCCATTATCAGAGAAGAATACATTACAGGCTACATGGTTAAGAGTGTTGATGCAAATGGGTGGTCATTGAACAAAATCACCAGACTGGAATACAGATGTGTTTCCCTGGAGCCATTGTCATTGGTTTATTATTGAGGTGTAACAGCACATATGCAGTGGATATCCTCAAAAATTGAACTATTTTTCAACTTTTCTCACCTCGTACTTTGTGACTATGGGTCCTGCACAATAATAAGCAACAGAAAAATCTCTACCCTGTTTTGAATTAATTTACTTAACTACTAATGTGATTAAGGAAACGTTACAGTTACTATGAATAGAATAGACTTTTTTAAATGTAATATTAAAGCATTCTGGCACCTGACTATAAATGCATGTTTGTGCTTTTTTTTCAGACATTAACCTGTGTACCCTAAATGTTGTACATTCTTTGTTTTTACAACTCAGTATCCATATTTGCTATGTATATGTACTGCAAGTAATGACCAGCTTTGTTTAGAGCCAAGACTATATCATTATCGTTGGTCTTGGGTTTTGCCAGGCCTTTTCTGATTATCAGATGCAACAAATGACGTCCAATTTTATTGAGCAGTTCGGCTTCAATGATGAAGAGTTTGCTGATCAGGACGATGTTGTGGAGTGAGTACTCATCCTGCATGACTAGACTTCCTGTCTAAGTATTACTGTGTAACATGGAAGGGACAGGGCACTTAAAGACATTGAAAAGCTGGCTAGGGAGATTTGATTCAATTATTTCCTTGTCACTTTAAAAAAAAAGAAAAGGCTTTTTTAAGTTACTCATCCTCTGCCCCATTATTATGGCATATCACAACTGAAGAGTATTGATTTGATTCCATTCTTGTTGGCATTAAAATCTGAAAGCCACTACATGTGATGCTATTTAATTTTGATAAAACAAAAGTTATTATCAGGGCAGACGCCTTATATTTTCACTTTGCCACAGGAAAAGATCCATATCAGTGACTGTGAAATGGTTCTTGCTTGAGTAAAAACCATTTTGCTAACATATTTAGACTAATGCCATTACTCCCAAGATACGCCTTATTTAAATTTGATAAGACTGCTATAATAAATACAAATTATGACTTGAAGGGAGGAAACCATATCCAGCTTTTGAATTGTTGTGTGCTGTCCCTCTCTACTTTCCTTAGGTCAAGCTGGTTTTGGGGATACAATCCTCTGCAAAGGTTGTGGGTTGTTGGAGATAGCTGGTAGTTGATCAATGACTTAAAATATCTGCTTTAAACAAACAGCTTGTGGTTCTAAATAGAGTATTTTTCTTTTGACATAGTTTTTGGGCTGAGCATTATCAGACCATGCAAAAGTATCTTATCTGTCAAAAAAAAAACTGGGCTGGGTGAAATAAGCAATATACCAGTACAAGTGTATAGAATCTATTTTTCACAGCATTAATCCTCATAACTTTTAATTATTTTATAGATAAGTTCAAAAGATGAGATGAATAGATTAAGATGAATGCATTTATTTTATAAAGACGGGAAGCTAGAGGTCTTGTTGTACTAAAATGCTTCGACTCAATGGTAATTAATAGTAATAAGTAATAACTGGCAACGATATATAGCATTAGTAAAGTACCTAAAACAAACAACCAGAACATTGCTGCAACCCAAGGGGTTTTAGTAAATACAGGAATGAAAAGATCTGTCCTACTTATCTCAGTAGTGAAAACAATTATGTTCATATATTTATCAAATGAAGTAAAAAAAAAAAAAATGACAGAGCACTGACTGTATCCAACCTTAGTTCTAGAGGGTACTGTCAAAGACCAATATTCTTTCATTTTTTTGGGGGGGGGCTGCATGAGAGACAAAAAGTGAGAAAATTTGACACAATATCTGTTGAGAAAATGTATCTTTTGATGCATCTGATAATGCTCCCAATCTAGTTATGTGTAAGATCTGTCTGGTGGTCTTCCCATCTGTGCAGTCAAGATGCCTGGAAAGTATCTGACTTATCGTTGTAGAGTCTACAAGGATAGGACTTGGCTTTTCCCAATGCCTGAACAAATGTACACTGGGCATCCTCTGCACCCTGGCTGTGGATTCAAAAAACACATTGTATACAGTTCAGATACTTGCCAGTTATCATGGATGCACAAGCTGCAAGGTAAAGTGGGATTGGGTGAAGAGTAATTTGGAATACAATTATCATCCTTACTGTAGTAAATATGTGCAATTTTAATTTTTCAGTTTTCCAAACATTGAGGAGTGAGGATTAATAATACAGTGTTTAGAAGGAGAAATTCTAGAGTTTGGGGTTTGCAGGCTGTTAACAGCTCCTGCCCAGGGCGTGCAGATGGTAATGAGATTATATGGTTCATGTGTGGACAGGTTTTACAGTTTAACCTACATCTGACTTGGTCTTGAATTACTGTACTGCCGTTTAGTAGTTAATTACAGCTTCACTTGTTCTCCACTAGAGGACTGAAGCTACTGTAGCTGTCTAGAATGATCCCCTGATCTTCTTGACAGTGCTTATTAAAAGCAGCAGTCTGACAGTTTGGATTAAAAGGAAGAACAAGGATTTTTTTTTTTTTTTTTTTTTTTTTTTTTAACCAAAGTCAGATGACAAGCTCAATGTTAATTTAACGAAAGGGTTTCTAGTACTCAGGGTCCCAGATTTGTTAAGCCTATCTCAGCACAAAAACTGGAAGCAAGTGAAGTTTCAGCTTGTACCTACAAGACCTGCATTTAAATGTCTTTTTATATCAACTGTGATTCAAAAACATTACGTTTCCTCACAGTCAAAATAATGAAATGTGTTCAAGTCATAGTTAGGTTGTAAAAGCGTAGTACACTATGGAGCATCACTCTTGCACTCCTGTATCATGAATGCTTAGGAAGCAGCCCTAGTTACTACACGTGTTAAACAAGATTAAATATGTACGTATTAGGGCTGCTACAATAACATCAATTGAAATTAATTTTCAGGCAAAAAGTGAGGTTTCTGTGTCTTACTTTTATAGTAAACTTAACATTTTGGGTGTTGGGTTTTTGATCAGACAACAAAAGCTGAACACATCCCCCTTGACTCTGGGAAATGGTAGCAAGCATTCACTATTTTCCTACATTCTCTAAATTTCATTATATGATAATGAAAATTTTAACTAATTGTTGGTTTAGTATGTATGACAGGAATTGTTGGAAGGTGTATTTTTCACCTTTGATAGCGCTAGGCTAGTAGTTTTTCTCTGCTTCCAGTCTTTGTGCTAAGCTAGGCTAGGTCTTGAGCTTATATATTAATGTTATCTGACTTTGGGTAAAATGGTAATCTGTTACCCAAAATCATGGACATTTACTCTCAAAAGATTGATCTACTACTTTAAATGTTGACTTAAGAATAGTTTTTGAGAAAATGATCAACAGTGAAAGCAGCCATTTTGGTTTTCTTGTAAAATTGCACTGTCTCCTTCTAGAGCCAATGTATGATTCTGTGCTTTTCTTTGGTTGACCATTTTACTACACAAAACATGCATGTAAAGAACAAGTGTCTATCAAAAACCTGCTTTTTAAGCACTATCTTTATGTTACCCAAACCGGGCATGGGGCGAGAATATGTTTTAGTGTTTCCAACAGTATTTAACATGAAGTGTTATAGTTATGTGCTAGAGCCTGTCTGCCTGTATGTAGCCATATATGCGTATGCCTAACGACCCTAACTAAACTAAACTCTGTTCTCTTTAACATTGCAGTATTCCCTTTGATAGAATATCAGACATCAATTTTTCACTGAATACAAATGAAAGTGTAAGTACTTTGATTATTAATTTTGAATACATATGCAGTCAGTGAATGAGAGGAGAAAGTGAAATTGTCTTGGAGCAAATTAAAATGTATTTTTTATTAATATGGCATGTCTTGTATTTCCTGATATAACTGTTAACATTCATTTAAAAGCAGATGCCACAAAGTGAGATGATAATAAATTCAACTTCTTCCTATACAACATATGTATGGTGGATGTAAAGAATAGGAGGATTTGTCATTTTTTTAAAGTGCACTTGAACCAAAAGCTTGGAGCAAAGAACAATTTTGAATGCATACATGGATATGCTGTAATTTATGTCTATTGAGATGTCCCTGTTTGAGGACTACAGTGAAGCTCTTGTGCTATGAAACTAGAGGTATACTTGTTAATGTCTGCTTCACAGCTGAGTGGCTTTTGGTTCTATAGGATCCAACCCTAGTTTTCATGTGCAAGCAATGAGGATATGAACATTTTTTTTTCTGTGTTTGTGTGTGTTTGTGTGTGTGTGTTTCTCCAGGCGAACATAGCTTTGTTTGAGGCACGCTGTAAGGAGAAAATCCAGCAGTTTGAAGATGCTGGTTCAGATGAGGAAGATATCTGGGACGAAAAAGACGTCACCTTTGCACCAGAAGCACAGAGACGCCCCAGGTCAGCTTAGCACATGCACACACACAAAGAGGTGTTTGTCATTGTGATGCCGATTGAATATTCGATCAGCACTAGATGAAATTTTTGCGTCTGTCTTCTCAGCCAAACTGTATGTGTGGTGTTTTCTGTGTGGCTCCAAATTTATTGCACTCCCCTTTATAAAGAGAGGATGGACTTGAATGACAGTTGGAAATAACCCTTGTTCTGTTTATCCATCTCAGGAGTTCAGGCAGCACAGACAGTGAAGAGAGCACAGACTCAGAAGAGGAGGATGGGAAGAGAGATCCATTTGAAGCGTCCAACCCCAGTACCGATGACAGAATGGAAGTTGACACAGGTTGGTGACTGGGAGAACTACAGAACGGTCACATATTAAAGGAAAAACCTTGAAAATAATTGGGAAACAGGACGCAGTGCCCCAATACATATAGGGCAGGAGGCGTGATATGAATTGGCCAACAGATCTCAACCTGGTTGAACACCTATGGCAGATTTCAGACTGACTTGATAGACAGGTCTCTACACTACTACCATCAAAGAACTAATGACTGAATATCTTTAGGAAGAAAGGTTTTTATGCCTCCAGTAGAGTCTAGAGACGTGTAGAATAAACACCAAGAAGCCTTGAAGCTGTTCTTGATGCTCGAGGTGGCCCAACACCTGATTAAGACCATTATGTTGGTATTTCCTTTAATTTGTCAGCTGTGTGTGTATAAACAGTATCCACTCAAAGACATAACAATAAAAAAATGGACTAAGTATTTTTATCATAATTATTTTTTTTAGGTCCAGTGTGGACAGCCAACTTTGATGACATCCCCATGGACACGGGTACATCCACAGCTCCGGCCTCTAGCCCCAACAACCCTACTGCCTGCTCCTCTTTGCCCTCGTCCTCCTCTTCAACAGAAGTCCTCCCCGAGGCAGCATGGAGCACCTCTCCTGCTGCCAACCCAAACTCCGAAACTGGCTGGGCTGATTTCTCCAACTTTACCCCTGTTAGGTAGGACATCCTAACAAACTCTGGTACAGTTTCTTGTTAGTGGGCCAGCAGTGCTGCAGTTACATTACTTTTTTTGTCATTGTTTTTGGATCTAAAAGAGCTCATCATAAACAGAAATTGCTCTTTTTCAGCCCAAAAGACCCACTGAGGTGCAACTCTCCTGTTGCTATGGAAACCAGCATAGAGACAATAGATCCTCTGGGGGTCAATGCACCCATGCAGCCTGAAGGTGAGATTTGTACCCATGGATGTCCATGTTGACAGAGTGTGTGACCTACGTACACCAATGTTAACTTGAGACACAAACACACAAACATACCAGGGCGCCCTCAAACATTTGAAAATCTGTTACCCTAGGGCCCTGTTCATACCTGGAGTTAACATGCGTCTCCAGTGATCCACTCACAAGTGGATGGCTCTAGGTACAGGTGTGAATGCCCTCCAGATGCATTTATAAAGCATTTGAGATCAAATCATTTAGGCCACATTCAAAGGTTGTCTGGGCCACATATGACCACAATTTCTGAGGAATGTGCATACAAATGTGTCCTGGGCCACATTGAAATATTAATGAGTGTATATGCTCCCAGTCCTAGTAGCAGTGAGCTGTAAAGTGTTAAAATAGTCAGTTTGGTCAGGTTTGACCCCTTTGTCGCCTCTCTTAACACCCCTCAGACTGTGATGGCTGGTTGGGATCCAATGTGGCTTCTCCCTCCTCCACCTCACCAAGGGATTGTGGGAGATCTAAAGCAGAGGAGGAAACGGCAGGTTGTGAGCAGCGCAGTATCACAGAGACAGTCATCAACGGCTCCATGAAAGAAACGGTCAGCCTCACTGTTGATGCCAAGACTGAGACTGCCGTCTTCAAGAGGTTCGCCAAACACATCCACACAAAAACACTACATAGCTGTGCTTAATGACTGAATGTCATTAGTAGCAGTTTCATTGCCAAGGTAGTGCCATTGTAAAAGCCGAAGCATGGAACACTGGGATGGCTCTTTCACTAAGGTGTCTTTACCAGAGTGGCTTCTTGTCGGGATGTGTCTCATTAGTGTTGTCACATCTGTTTTCTTACAAGTGCCCTCACACTATCCCTAGGTCACAGTTTCTATATTGGCAGTGTTAAATTTAGCAAGATTTAGATTGGAGAGGGCCCTAGACCTATTAAACACTAGTTGGAGAGTGTTAAATTAAAATATCTGACTCACAATTTAATCATTATTCCATCATTGCTGCACACTTCCCCAAGTATTTAGCCTGCTCTTGTGGACTAAAAATCAGAATGACATCTAAGATCCAATTTCCTCTAAAATACCAAAAGCTTTAGTTGTTCTGCCTCATTTAAATGAACCTTTGCACCATGTGCACTGAGCTGGGCACTAAAAAGACACACAGATGGGTAAAGCCAATTTCTAGTTCAGAATAATACTACAAAGTGCTGCCCCTGCTGGTCATGATACATGAAAATAGGGTCTTTAGCCTGGTTCAATTATCTTAGAGTTTGTGTTCATTCTTTCCCTGTCTGTTAATTTGTGGTGGCTATACCTCGCAAAATAGAATCAGTGGTCAAGACCTCACAGTATTAGAGAGAGAAACCCAATGGTTCCCAACATGAGCGTGCACTTGGTGACAGTGGAGCGGATATACGCCCTTTAACAGGAAACATAATCGGACTCAGCGAGGCAGCTGCCTGCCTCAACTTGGAGAAATGGGGGTAGAGAAGCAGAGCAAAGAGAGACCAGGAACAGCTGTATATACTGTTCATATCTTAGCCTATGTAGTGATGAAGCCCTTCAAACTAAATGTACATCAAGGCATAAAATGAAATTTACCATAGTATGAGTGTGAAACACACTCTGTAGACTTGAAAATCTCAATGTATTTGTGCGGCTCAAAACACTGCTTCTGTCTCAAAGCAGTGCAGACCCCCGGACATGATGAGACGGACAGAAGAAGAGGTTTAGTTTGTAAAGTTTCTGTCAACATTCTGATAACATTTTCCACCTTTAAAACTTTTCAATATTAAAATCCCCGCAAACTGCCCCCCCCACACGCACACACACACAAATTGGTAAACTACAAACTTCCTACAGCCACCTTTCAGTCTTAAAAGGGCCGATAGTTTCATACTTGAATTAATTACTTGCCTATCCTAAGTCCACAGGTTTTAAAGTTGGTCGTCCTGTCCTTCTGTCCCCTTGTTGATACTGCATTATATTGTCTGTCTGTCTGAGTAAATAACAACTGTCTGATGAACTGAGCGACACTTACAACCTGAGCTTCCCCTCTCTCTCTTGCTGTGCGTTGTGGGTGTGGTCTTCTTCAGAGTGTTGAAATCTTATCGGTATGTACAGCCAATCAGAGATCAGCCTGCAGCCGTGATGTAGTCTTGTTGTCACGTCAACCACCAACTCTTTTCTTTCCCAGTTTTGATCTTCTTCTTTGGTTTCAGCTCCTTGTTTGTTTATTTCATTATCTCCATTCTGCATGTGATTCTACCAAAGGTGTTGTCCAAGTGCTGTTTTTTTTAGTTCCAGATGACTTTTATCTTAACAGGCCAACACAATTTAAATCCAAATAAATCCAATTTCAAATGTTACAACAAGTGGAAATGTCTAAAATGGAGGCCAATTATCTGAAGTGGCCTCTCTGCAATCGGATTTTTATTGGTTACAAACAGCTTTAAGTATTTTATTCACTTATTTCCATATTTATTTTATGGTTTGCTTTGTCCTCTTCTGCCTTCTTATTGGCTTCAACTCTCAGTCATGTTCTCCATCTGAAGATTATGAGTTACTAAAGTGAAACTGCTTAAGAATTTTTAATGTGTAAACTCTCACAAAGTGCAGATTGGTGTGTGCCTTTATAGCACAAGTACAACTGGCTTAAATCATTCATTCACACGTTAGTCAAGTCTTCCTGACCAGAGGCGTGTCTGCAGAGACCAGTTGAAAAGAAACAGGTCAGAGCCTTAATGACCATAACACACCTATTACAACATAATTAATTCAAAAGATAATCCAAAATATCTTATGGCCTCATGTTTTTCATAATAGTTACCATGAATAATGACAAACATTTCCCCTCTTTCCTCTATCATTTATGGTAACGCCCCACTCATTACAGTTCTTTGCAGGAACAATGGAACTGATAATACATACAGCATGTCTTCTTATCTACTTGTGCCTACATACTGTAAACAATTTAAACAGACATTTGAAAATGCTATGACATTGATACAACTTATTGACTGAAATAAGATATGACTTTCTTATAGGAGCTGCACACATGCAGTAAGAATAATCTATCCTTAAATCTTAACTTTTAATTTACTGCAATTTCATGTTACCTATTGGCCAATTTATGTGCCAACACTGATATATCTGTGAAAAGCTAATATCAATCAATATTTTAGCCTTCTGATTTAACCACTGGCCACTGGCAGAAAGGAAACTCACTGTGTTAAAACTCAACTAGTGTCAGGAAAAAACAAAAACTTTGTAAAAATAACATGGAAAATCCAAAGTCTTATGATCATAGGAGAAGCAGCCAAATTATGCAGCAAGAACAATGCTTTTCTGTTATCTATTTCCACAGTAGCAATAATTATTTAGTTTCATAATGTTTAAAGTTTCATTGAGACTTGTTGTGTTCCTTTTTGTAATTTGGTAGCATTAAGGATGAATATTTATTTTTGCTAGTACTCAATAAGACCACTTTTAATCAAGCATGAAGCTGCTGGTATGAATGGCATTGACTTTTGTGAAAATAAAGATCTTGTTCCACAAATGCAGCCATAAGCAGAGATTTTTGATGGGGCACATATACCTCATACAGCATGACAACTTGTTCTGTGAAATGACTAATGCTGAATAAAGGTTATATAGCACCCTAAATGTTGAATTGTGTTTAGATGTTTATGGGCCTTTTGCTGTGATTGAGGCCTCATCAAGATTATTGGTGGTTCTCTGAGACAAAGCAAGACTGACGGCTGGCTCAATCAATTCTGGTCGAATCAGTGTCCAAATCAGTTTGTGGGCCTGCCTGTTGTTATTTGCTGGCTCTGTAGCTCCAAAAGAAACAGAAAATCGTAGCTAAACAATCAAAACTGTTGACTTTCTCCATTTGCTGTACATTTTGATGCTTTTCCTACATACTGTTCCCAGAGTTACTCCATTTCAACTCCTCCATCCTTTGTTTTACTGTGTGCTCTGTCAGTCAGTTCAGCATGCATCACTGTTCACATCTCAGTGTGTGTTTCTTTGGGGAAAGTGGTTGGTATGAGCAACTTCTTGGCCATTAATGTATATCT
Organism: Istiophorus platypterus; assembly: GCA_016859345.1. Classification (NCBI taxonomy): domain Eukaryota; kingdom Metazoa; phylum Chordata; class Actinopteri; order Istiophoriformes; family Istiophoridae; genus Istiophorus; species Istiophorus platypterus. Next base: position 2,352,646 of record CM029121.1, read on the forward strand.
GTGTGTTTGTGTGTGTACATGTGTGTTCCAGTGATGAAGAGAAGAGTGCTGCCTCAGAAAAATACTCAGTAGTGGAGTGTGTGGATTTGGAGAGAACAGGCGTCAACAGCTCAGCCTCCGCCTGCTGTCCAAAAACAGGGTCAGACATCACCCACACATCACCACTTACCTGAGGAAGAAAAAAATGTGTACACACTCTTGAACATTTCCATGACTAGTGCTGAATGGTGCGTTCACGTGATATCTTAAAACCTAAAATGTGAGGCTTTTCAGTGGCTGTAGCTGTGGTGAAATGCTGTTCCAAAATCAGATAATTAAGGTCTATATTGCTTTATAACTAAGTACATTTAGAGGGACGTGCATCGAATGCATCACTTCCATCGTATCATCCTCTTAATGCAGGGATCAGCAGTGCCAAAGCCCATAATTACACTGTGCCATTAGTATGGAGTTTGGCTTGTGCCACCAGAATATCTGTAGGCTTTTCAGTATTTATTTATTGCAGTATAAATTATGGATTAATTTAAATGTCATAAGAAATTGATAAATTACATGTTCCTGTAAATGATGCATTACATTGCTGAAAAAAATATAAAAGAAGGGTTGTGTTTCCAAATATTTCCATTTCCTGTCTTTAAGTATGTCCTTTCTCTTTCATTTAAAGACATGTACTACCTAAAATGCAGCCCACAGACTAACAGGAGGAGTTCTGATTGGCCAGCTGCATACCCACAAAGACCAGCTCCAGTCACAGCTACATCTGTTGCACTGTGGCCTGGTTTTTATTCCATTTTTTATTCCATATTTAAGAATAAAACACTCTGCCGGTCTTTAAAATAAAGCAGTCAGTAAAAAATGATTGTCCGTGTTAAAGCAGGAAGCAAATGAAGTGTGAAGTGCAGTATTTTAGGAAGGCCCATAAGTAAATGGAATAGCAAAAGCCTCTTTAAGAAATGTTTCATTCTGAATGAAATTAGGGAACCTTTAACGATCTTTTTATTGTGATTTTTTTTTTTTTTTTTTTTTTTTTTTAACTTTATGGTCTTTTGTAATGCATCTATCTATCAAGTTATCATAAATTATAAAATTATAATTAAACACTGTTGGGTATGCTGTGTATCAATCAATCCAAATCCTGTTGTCTTTTTCCTTAGAAAAAAAAAAAAATAAAATCAGTTTTTCGATTAATAACAATTCTTATTATAATTACCCAATATCTATTCTTCTCTTTTCACAGTAAACATGTAAATCTGTGCTATACTTGAGTGTGCGCAGTGTTTACTTCTAAGTGCTTCAGTTAGGGCGGCCTGATGAATAAAATGTCTACTTTGTTGAAATTGATTTATTATAATGTGTAAAAATAGGCTATTTTAATTTTAAAAGGTAATGTAGATAATAGCTGGCTATATGAGTCGCCTTGAGTCATGAGTCCCATAAAGTATAACGTGAATAGTGTTTGCGAACCTGCAACAGTTCACAGGACTGATGTTACTCAGGATGGTCAGTGACTGGTTATATCATAGTGAATCCAGAGATCCCATCTACAAGAGGGATGGACTGAAAAAAAGACTGCCTTCTGCACATGTCCGGCTGATGGCCTGTCAGCACAGACAGGGCTGATGAATTAGTAAGCAGACCTTCACTTTCTGGACTAAAATAACTAAATCATCAGGAATCAAATCAAATTGAAATGAAATAATTCTGGACTTCTGGACTCAAATCAGGAGATCAGTGAAGATACTATGCCCTAGTCCTGCATTGTAGCGTCACTGGTTACATTAGAACATGATGCAAAGAGAGCTGTGTTAAAATGCTATTGAGTGACCTTTTTCTCTATTCTCCTGTCTCTCCTGTAAGCAGCGAGAAGTGTCGGTCCACTGTGGAGCTTCCCAATGGTCCTCTAGAGGAAATGTCAGCCATTGAGGAGGCCAAGTAAGTAAGAGCTTCCTCATGACTTTTTCTAGACTGCAACAATAAACCAAGAAACCCCTCAAATGTCATGTGCTGAGTGATATACTGCAGCTGCATACTGAGCTCTCAGTCCACCGTACCAAATGTTCATTTTACTGACAGAGAGGTTTCTGTAGAGTAAAGTTACTCCTTAATTATTTTATTATTCTAGAATATACACGTTATTTCCTTCTGTCTCCAAAAGATCCCCAACTGTATCTTTGTCTGTCTTCCCAGACTGGACCAGAGTGCCGTGTCCTCAGAGCCAGCTGTAAATGGGCCGGCGTGAGGGTTGTCTAATGCCAGCCAATGGCCAGCCTGTTCTGCCATGCGGGGCCCTCCTCCTGGCTAGCTAGGGGAGGCCACTGCTCAGAGCTGTACCAATCCCATGCCCCCACAAGGACCAGCAATACTCCCATCGGCTCATCACTGACAGTCAAGATAGACAAGTGTACAGACACAGGATGAACTGAAAGCAAAATGAGACATACTCAAATGGATACAGAATAGTTTTTTTTCTGCATTTGTTTATATACTATTGTTCTTATGAGGTGATGTGCGACTGATATCTTGCCACTCAAAATTAAATAGTAATGTTGCTATAGTTAAAGAAATGATTGTATGAATAAAATATTTTATAAAAAGAAAATGTATACAGAAACATAAGATGAATTACCACAGGAACCAGGAATAGCTGATTGGTGACCCAACCAACCACTGAGCTGTTGTTACTAGCCGGAGCTGTTATCCTGCATAGCAGTCTGACACTTAATAACAACAGTTGCTATATTTAAAATTCTCACCCACCATCAGTCTGTGTGTCTGAGCAGAGCTGCTCCTATGAATTGAAACACGTTTTAAAAACCACACTTAAAGTTTTATTTTGCTGCAGGTATCCTTTGTAAATGTTTTTCTCTTGTATTCTCTTCTGCATTGAGTAAGATTTGACAAACTTTTTGGTATAATTTTTTTTATTTATTATGGAAGTAAAATGATGGTAATGTTTTGTTACTTAAGAGCCATACCAACACACTCTCTCTCCCCTTCTAGCAGGCTGCATTCATGCTAACTGGGTTGCTACCTCGCAGCTAGAAGGCTAAACAGGAGAGATACAGTTTGTGATCACCACAGCCTAACCTGGGAGCTGTAAATGCATTCTGAGCTTGTGTTTTTAGCCCCAACTAAACTTCTTCAGAGCCACAGTCCCTCTTTGCCCAATGCTTTTTTTTTTTTTTAAATCTCAAGTGCTTTTTAGACCAGTGGTTCTCAACCTGAGGGTCTCCCTTTATATTACATTTACATTTTGCAAACTCCATTGCAGATTGAGGATGTTTCTAGACTGTGCTCAGAACGGAAATTTTTAAACAACTACATTATTTAGGGAACTTTGGTAAGGAACACACAGGAACATAAAATAATGGAAAAAAGCAATTTGATTCATTTAGTTTATGATGAGAATTTATTTCTGAAGACAACTATTTGAAATGTAGACTTGGACTAGCTGAATAACTTCCAACCACAGGTGTTAATTCTTAGTGTACTCAGACTGACAACAGCACTGCGCGGAAGAAACCAAGCACCTGTCTCTTCAGGGTGTTCTCGGCTTATCAGGGTTGCCAATGCGGAGCAAAGAAGTGGAACGTGGCTCAGCGTTGGCTGTAACACATCAGTGACATCTGACAGCACACTATGATGTCCAAACAAATCGATGCAAGCGCACATTCCTGGTAGATGACATTGTAAGGTGAGCGGTAAAATTCTACCATTTACCTGCCAGTTGTTGAGATGGAGGATAAGATGACTGCCACTGTGATAACTTTCCAGAGTTGTGTAATTCTTCCTCATAGTATGCTGTGCAGTGTTTGGGTGGCTGATGCGCCTTCAAACATATGAATCTATCACTCAGACTTCCTGCCTTTCATTTTATTTCTCAGCAGCAACCAAAGTAACCCACCCTCACCAAGACAGACCCTTGTGTCTTGCAGTGATGTTAAATCCTGGAAGTTCAGTTTGAGTAAAGCATCTTTGAGTGCAAAGAGTTTTTAGTGCTATTGTCAGTCTGAATGCAGCTCTGGTGCATTGTTTTCTTAATCTTGTTTCACCTCCATTTTTTTTCTTTTTTTGTTTCTTTGAATCACCACCTCTAAATGAACATCCAACTTTATGAGGTGCTGGCTTGACTTTGAAATTTGACTTACACTTTTCAAACTTGAATTTTTAAAGCATCTTCATGGTTGTGTTCAGACATACTGTAGCTGCCTCTGTATATATGGCCTTTTAGCTCTGCTTTGGTCTCCACCAACTATAAATAAATGACCAGTTTTTGCCTTTGGCCAATTAATAGCCTACTGAGCAAAAATATGAAAATTGGCTAATCTTAATCTGTTGCAACATCATAGCTGAATATCTGTCCACCTTAGGTTGACTGAGCCCGACATAGACCAGTCACCAATGAATCTACCTGCAGTGGGAAAATGATTAATATTTTGCTAGAAATCACTCTTGTGTAGCTTGGTTCTTCCTTCTTTCCATGGAGCCCCTTCCTTTCCCCACACCAAATGTGGTAGTTTTTTCCATCTTGGCAACACATGATTCACTGTTTTGCATTTGGTTCCAGAAGAAAATGGTTTTGTAAGTCATAGTTTTCTGTTCCAGTGTTGGAAAGGGAATAAGCTATTAACAGTTGACAGTACAAAGTAACCCCCACTTCTTTTGTCTGTTTATTGATTAATTAAATTTCTTCCTTATTTCTGAAGCTAAGTGGTCTTTGCAGATGGTTTATTGGTCATGTCTATCATGGCGGAGGTTTCATTGGCCTTTTTCACAATCACACCAAAGGCTTCCTTTAGTCACTACAGAACTTTAAATGCTCACTTTCAGGCAGTGATGGTCAGGAAATCTCTGCAGTTACCAATATCAACGGCCTACCAAAGTCATTCACCTTATCTTTAGTGGACTAAATGTTTGACTGGAAACTGAATTTGCTTTTAATGTGACACACTGCACTACATGGTAGTTATCAATGGCTGTCTGGTGCTCTCTTGCACTGAAAACTGGCATAACCCTTGATGGAATCTAAAAGTCTAGTTTGAGAAAAGGTGGACTATGGAGAAGTTGCGGGCTTTGGAGTCGGTTATAGCTCAAGAGCCCTGATGTCTGCATTGCTACAAGTTCTTGCAGCCACAGAAAATCTGGAAAAGGTCAGTATTCTGTTGTTCTTTATGTTGAACAGAGGGTAATGAAAGGTGTTGAGCCATAACAAGCTTTGAGTATACACCTAACTTTGTTTTGTTTTTACATTTACACATAAATGACACACTGGTTGTAAAGTTCTGTTAAATGTAAATTTGTCAGAGAAATAGTATGTCTTACCTTTTATCAAGACAAATTTCCTATGTCAAAAAAATACCTTTTAATACTGAAGTTACAAACTGCTTATAGTAAATGGCTGTTTATTTTTCCTTGTTCAATAATCATGTTTATACCTCATCATTTTCCTATGGATCTTTACAATTACCTCTTCCTATGGTAACTGATACTAAAATAAATAGGAGAAGTTGCTGGTGTAGTGTAATACATCACTGCTGAGGCTTTAAAAAGTAAAACTTCAAAAGACTTCTTCAGAGATGATTGACATTCTGAGGTTTCCCCACAGTCACAACTGAATGCTCCTGAGCAAACACCAAACTCTAGCCCAACAGTGAAACAGATTGTGCTAATGGCCTAAATCCAGTTCAGTGTCAATTTAGCTTTTAGCTTAAATAAGTTTACAACATTTAAAAAAACATGACAAAATGCAAATTATCCATTTCTGAAAATGTTTCATTGAATTAAACAGCAATATGGTGTGTAAATCTAAAGGAAAAAATGTTTCCTCTAACACTAAGAACATTTCTTATCATCGAGTTGTGATGGCAGGCTGTTAACGGTTCAGGATATTGCAGATTCTCCTGAATACAGGTCATTGGATGTTCTACTGCATATAAATAGATCGATCTGGAGCTAAGGGCTCATCATTTCTGACCCGGCTTGTAGATGAAACATCTGAACATGCATCAAACTAATGTCTGACACTGTAATTCTCCAACTTTTTTTAAGTTATGGAACTTTTTAAAGATTTTTAATTCAGTCATTTTCCATATACATATGCATTTAGAAGGATTAAGTTTTCAAATTGTTAAAATACTCCAAAATAATCTATACACGTCCTTACCGGGTCTGTGAAGGAAACGAGGGAAGACCTCAAGGACTGAAGATCTAGAGAAGATTTATTATGCAGTCCCATATCAACCTGCGGCTCACACTTCATACACACAACTAGAGCACACACATTATGATTTTGATAACTCAACAAGCTGATGGTGCAGAACTCAAGAAATCTGGCAAGGTGGTTTGATGCCTGTGCTGAGCTGATCTTGGCTGATTTTTTTTTTTTTCATGGTCTTTTGATGTAGGTGGAAGAAGAGCTGATGTATCATTTATCATTTATTATGTTTTTGTTGAAATGGTTTTATGAAGTTGTAAATTCAACTTCTTGGTCATTTGAAGCCGAAGTCAATAATTAAATGTCCATTTAATTAGAGATAAGTGATTGAATTCAGCACTGCTAATTTAGTTCCAGTTTACTATTGCATATTGGACTTGTAATTAAACAGGCAGCTGAATGTATACTGGATACAGAGAAACTGTCCATATTTACCAGTCATTCTCAGCCTAAGGCTCAAAAGCTGCCTGCAGCTCCTCACCCTGAAGCTTTTAGGGAAGACTCCGGCTTCCTTCCATGTCTTTATGGTCAAAATATGAAGGAAACTTTACAAGAAATTTTCCAGATACTTTGTGCCCAAATGTCTTGGGAGACATCCTCCACAGTTTCAGAACTTGCCACCCTGCTTCCAAAACCCCAAACCAGATTCAGAGCTCTAGCGTGATGTCAGTATCATGCCAACAGAGGGCAGTGTATGCAACAGGAGACAAGAGGGGTCCTGGTAGTTTATTAGAACGATTTAGGAGCTATACGTCCTGTGTTGGAGCTCTGTGGCCAAACTTCTCTTGTTGCTCATCCTGAAGAAAACAGCATAATGAAGACTGATTAAAGAAACAAAAAAACAAAACAGAAATGTGTATCCTGAGAATCTGTGATGAAAACCTTACAAATGTTCAGATTAAACCAGAGAGGATTCACATGACTTTCATACAGTACAGTGTAGTGTGATAAGGAACATAAACAATAGGAGGAAACATGGGAAATGGTAATAATACTAAAGCTATAAAATGGGCTTCTATAACTACAATATGAATAATGTTGATTTTTTTAAAAAATCGTTTTAATTTGATGCTGAAATAGTTTATTCATTGCAATTGACATCAAGGTTCTAATTATCAATACTGATCAATATTTGTATATTTGTATATTGATCAGAGCAGCTCTAGGATCCGCCCAGTGCAGCTGATCCAGAGGAAGGCCACATGATGTTGTTATCATTTAGTGTTTTCATTTTCTCTAAAAATCCACTTTGTATTTTTTACAACGCTGCTGCAGAGTTTTTTTGCATAAATCCACAAGGGCAGTTCACTTCCACTTTAAAACAACACAGGTTTGATCCTTTAAAATCGACAGATTTGTGATGTTGAAAATAAGCAGTATCTTGAATGGGGAGTACACCGAACACAGAAAATGACAGTCTTTTATCTTTGTCATGAAGAGGCTTCTTCTGCAGGACTGTGTTTCTCTTTGGGAGAGAAAACTGTTATATTTGACTGACTGAAATATTTTATTTCCAGCTGCTCGGGTGCTTTCCTCTTTCTGAAAATGGTGATTTGTTCACTCTGTCAGGGTTGACATGCTGATGTCCAAGCTCATACTCCTGATGGGAATTCTGGAGAGAAGTGTGTAAGTGTCCCTGGCTGCCCCTGTGAGTCATGTTTTTAATTTGTGCTGTTGCAGTCTATAGCCAGGCAGAGAGCTGTAAGACATGAAAAGGGGAGGACCATATCAGCCACTAACGTGAGGAGGGAATCTCAGCTGGGTGATGACTAATGGCAACCACCAAAGAGTTTTCAGTCCAAAACCCAAGCCTGAGGTGAGCCGTCAAATCCCGGCGTGAGCCAACCAGTCACCAGCCAAGAGGATGAAGGCTGACAAGGTCTGCCAAACCTTTCCCTGCTTTCTACTGGTTTCTGATGTGAAACAATCTTAAGTGAAAGTATTGTAATTTTAAAGGAATAGTTCACCATTATAGGTAATGTGCTTATTAGCTGTCCTGCTAAGCGTTAAGATGAGGAAACAGCCACATCCCCCTCTTCTGTACAGTAAATCTGAAGCCACAGCCTGCAAGTGGTTAGCTCTTTTTCTTTTTCTTTCTTTCTTTTTTCCATTATATCTCATATCCGTACAAAAAAACAAACTAGAAAAATGACAAGTTGGGTTTTTACGATGCCTTTGACTTTTTACTGGCCTGAAGTTTAACCACACAGCAGCAACAAGACTTCAGGAACTTATTGTGTACAGCCAAGAAATAGTCTGGCACATAACTCCTGTTCTAACCCAATAACCTTTGGACAGAGCCAGACTAGCTGTTCCCCCTGTTCCCAGTCTTTATGCTAAGCTAAGCTAACCAGCTATTGGCTGTAGCTTCATAGTTACGCACAGATGTAAGAGTAGGCTCTACAAATGGCTCAGCCCTCAAGGGAAGAAAAAAAGGATTTTTCACCTTATTGGTTTCATTTAGATACCAGATATTATTAGTGATATTCTGCTGAATAATTTTATGATTTATGTCGTGAACAGGACCCCCTGGGTAATTTACATTAAATGGACATAAGACTTTTCCAATGTACCCGAGGTGTCAGAGATTTCTCATCAACTGATCATGAAAAATTGTTTCTCAGAGCTGGAGGGAGAACAAGCCTTAGATAGCAGGGTCGACCACTTTATGGCCTTGGAAGTAAACAGAGACTCCACTGTACAGTCAATTGGACAACTGTCATGTACATAAAAAAAAGCTTAAAATGCACTTTTATGTGAAAAATAAGACTTGACCTTTAGCCTTGATGGATTTTTGAACTGTGCTAAAAGGCCTGAGGTTTGTATTCTCTTGATTCATTTATTTATTGTTGATTTTTATATACACAGTATGTATTTCTGGTCAGAGGGGGCGTTTTTGCCGGATGACAGACCCAGGTCCTCAGTCATAGGAATCTGACGCACAAACAGCCTAGTTAAAGGTTCTCTATTCACTGTGGACCTCTGTGTCTTTACTGAGAGATGCGGTTGTGATGTAAAAGTAACTGCTGACATAAAGGAGATGCTGTAATGTGTGAGAGACAGTCTATGATTTGAAACTTAAAATATTTGTCTAATGGGATAAATATCCAAATCCAACATGATTATTTTCTCACACAGCAGTGATGGCGTTAATCCTGGACGACATTAGGACTTCATCCAGAAGTGTTTCCACAGGGGAGGTGAAGTCTGGGGTTTGCCCCCCCCTGTGTTGGTGGCCCTTCTGCCTGCTGCTGTGGTGGTTAGGTCCCAGGTTTCCAGCTGTTTAGGGTTTTTGGTCGGAATCTGAATTAGCTGATAACCAGACTGGTTCATTTACATGTACATGAAAGACTTGAAAGGCCATGAAGTATTTGTTTGTTAATGCTTTATATTGAAAATGACTGTGTTGGCTTCCCTTCCCTTTCTTTGTGCTGTTTAAATGAGGGAAGTGGTCTTACATGCTGTTCCAGGAACTTAGTGTCTTACAACCCTGTTCCTCACTCTTCCTCTTACAACAGGCGGAAGTGATTGAGCGCCTCTGATTGGCTGAGGTGCCTGAAGATGTGACTGTGCCTTTCATGCTCCTGAAGAAGGGGAAACACATCATGCTCCATCACAAGCCATTATTTCATTCATTTTTTTTCTTTTTGCTTGCTTATTGTGTTTAGTTTGCATTGCTTAAAAAAGGTGTAAACAATTTGAAGGCACTTTAAATCTATTCTGTTCTCCAAGGTGTTGAATGATCAAATGATCAAAAACAATGTTGTGTATATTTCCATGTTTCTCAACCAAGTGTGGTCCGAGCATCTTGTTTATTTGATTCTGATGTCAGCAGAAATGGAAAGTTCTTCATGCCTGAATTTTTGTAGATTAGATAAAAGAGATTCAATATTTTTTGGAGAATTTTCTACTATTTGACAGTTGTCAGTAAAGACAGAAAGAAAGCGAGGAGGATGACATGCAAAGACACTCGTCGATCTGATCCCAGACCTCAGAGGCCTTCTCCTTGGCAAACACACAGCGCAGAGCATTCTTCTTGCTCTCTGGAGAGTATGTCTCCGAAATGAAGACAGCGACAGCCAGCACTTGGAACCCCCCAGTTTAGGAATAGGGGCCTGTCAGCAAGATCCTCTGCAAGTTTTCTTCTGTGAACTCACTTAGCTTGCTGAGGTTTCTTTTAGAAGTAGCTTTTAGAAGTCTCTTTTTGCAAGGTTTCTCTGATTTCAAAGCAGATTTATGAGGGTTTATATACAATTAACATGAGAGATGATGATCCTCAGGAAGTGTAAGTCACATTGAATCTAAAAATATATGAACCACGTCTCTGTGTTCAGGTTTGACTGAGTTAAGAGTCAGAGAGGGGACGCAAATTTAATGCAAATAGTGAATATCAGGTGCTAATGTTTTTAAAGTTCCTCACTTGCTTCCAATTGCTGCCATTTCCTCTCTGAACTTCTCACGTGCTTTCATTTAAATTACTGTAGAAAGGCTGCAATATATAAGGATTAGAAGAGGATTAGGAAATTCCAAACACTGAAAACAGATCAGTGAATAAGAGCTTTTTGTTTGTTTTTGTTTTTCTTCTTTCCTCCCATTATTCAACTCAACCTTCTTGAAACACACCTGGAACAGCTGTGTTTCGTCTTCACTTTATAAGCACAACAATTCAATATCAGTGGGCTGTGTTTTGTCGCCACTGAGACATTCAACACTGCCTCAAAAGCAAATTATAGCAAATTATTATTCACCTGTCTACAGCAGCAACTCAATTCTTCAGCTATATACAGCTAGCTATAAACTAGCTATGTAACTGTCTTTGTGTGCATGCCTTTTATGTTATTTGAAAGGGTAACCCTTTATAATACAGCCCACAGGCAACAGTATGATTTGTATGAGTCAGGTTGAAAACTTACCAGTTCCTACTGGTCCATAATGTTGGTACAGTGGAAGAAAACAAGACCGTGTAGAACAAAGGGCATTTTACAGGAAGAACTGAATTGTTCTATATTAGACAAACATTAGGCAAAGCAGACAGTGAAGATGTTCAGACAGTGACTGTAAATCACATCAGACTGAATTAATATTTGCTGTTTCTTTGCAGCAACAAGTGGTCTGACACCCAATTAAATTTTCAAATGCAAGTAACAAGAAGAACACGCAGAACACCCAGTTACTAAGAACTACCTCAGTCACCAGGCCAAATTATTGTACAAGCCACAATTACAATTTTTTTTTAGTTGAAATAAAAAGTCAAAGAACAATAACATTTGAGGAAAGGTTCATTTTAATGTCTGTTTGCCACAGGGGCTGGATTACCTTCTTTCACCTTCAAAAAGCCAAAAAATGTAACACGTAATTTTTCCAGAGGAGCCCAAACTATTGCAAACAACTATAAATTTATACTGCCTCTTTAAAGTAAAACTAAAAGCTCATGGCAGAAAAGACAGGACAGAAAAGCAGAATGTCCGGGTAACTTACATCATCCTTCTGGACTCATTCTCATTATGTAACCGATTTAAATGTGCCGGACCAGACTTATCAATGTTTAAAATATGATTCAGTCATTTTAACTTTAATTGGGATTCTTTTCTGAACACATTTTTTAATAAACATATAAAATATGAACTTTTCCTCAAAAATATAAATGAAATATTTGTGGTGCAAATTAAAACATTACTCCCTCCATGAGGTTCTATGAAGATGTGAGGCGTGAAAGGTGAAACTCTTCTACAACCTCAAGTCCAGTTGCCTTTGAATGGAACTTGGAGAAGCCATGGACTGGATGACTGAGACATGTTGGTCTCCCCACCTTCTACCATGATAAAGATGTGCAGTGATTCTTGGAACCAGCCCTGTTAATTAACCACTGTTGATAGAGTTAGTCTCAGACTTTACTTAGTTTTATGTCTGGACAAGGCCCAGTGATCAATGTCTTGTTATTTCCCTAGACCGTCCTCAGGGAAACACTCGAGCTGTTAGAGTCTAACATCCAGAATACAATTAAAAATCCTCCTCCTCACCTACAAAGCCCTTAATGATCAGACACCATCCTGTCTCAAAGAGTTCATAGTACCTTATTACCCCAGTAGAACACTTTGCTACCAGAACACAGGCCTACTTGTGGTTCTTAGTCTCCACAATTAGAATGGGAGGCAGAGCTTTCAGTTATCAGGCTCCTCTGCTGTGGAACCATCTTCCAGTTTGGGTCCAGGAGGCAGACGCCCTCTCCACGTTTAAGAGTTGGCTTAAATCCTTCCTCTTTGATATAGCTTATGGTTAGAACTGGCTCAGCATTATCTCGAGCCATCTCCTCACTATGCTGCTATAGGCCTAGACTACCAGGGGACTTCGCATGATGCACCGAGCTTCCCTTTCCACCGCCCCCTCCTCTCTCCCTGTCACATCAACACCTCAAAAATGCCTTTTACTAACTATCCTTCCTCTCTCCTGCAGTTTTGTGCTTCCTCGTCTCTCTCCTCTTCCTCCTGTCACTTTCTACAGGTTTTTTCTGATGCTCCTGAGTCTGGATCCATGGTTCTAGACCATCTACTGCCCCATGAGCCTGATCAACACCCACTGCTTTAATTATTATGATTACTACTGTTACCATTTCATTCAGTCCTATTAGTATTATCAGCCCTGTTAGTATAACTATAGTATATATAGCTATTAGTCCCATTGTTGTGCTATGCTCTCTCTCCTCCCTCCTGCCCCATCTCTCTCTCTCTCTCTCTCTCTCTCTCTCCACCCAGCCGGTCAAGGCAGACCCACCCACCAAGAGCCGGGATCTGTTCAACATTTCTACCTGTTAAAAGGGAGTTTTTCATTTCCACTGTCGCCGGGTTCTTGCTCATGGGGAAAATGTTGTGTCTCTGTAAATAATAACTATAAAGAGTCTGGTCTAGACCTGCTCTATATATAACGTCTATTATGATATGGTGCTGTATGAATAAAATTGAATTGAATTGAATTAACATCTTCTGTCTTCTTTGGGATAATCATCCTCTGGACACACATTTGTATCAATAAAGGGGAGGCTTAACACCAGAAACACTAATAAAGTACTCTTCAGCATCCTCCCGAATGATGGCACAGTTGAATCACCTCCTCTTTAACACAGTTTCAACACAAATAAAACATTAAAACCCTCATGAAGGAGAATTTATTAAAGGACTCTTGTATAATACTGCATTAATTTTAGTTGGCTGTTCCTTAGAAACTGACAAAATTGAAATTGAACAGAACAAAGCCAAACACCAGCACAAGTTTGCCGCATTCAAAAATTATAGGATCATAAGAAAAGCCTTGTGATATAAATGCATTGATGAGACAACTTAAAATAAGATATTGATTCTGCAAATGTAAAACTCATTGAGCTTTAAACTGCCTTGAATGTGATGAGCAGGATCTTGTGCAAATCTCAAACCAGTTGGCAGCCAGTGTAATTACTTGAAATGGGAGTCATCCAAGACCTTATCTTAGTCTGAGTTAAAGGTCTGAAGTTTTGAAGTTTATGAGGAGATTTCTGATTTATGCTTGTTAAGTGGCCACTGCAGTAATCCAGGAGGTCGTGAAACAAAAGGAGGGAAAGTGAAGGCTGAGGCAGGTGAGTGTTAATACAACATTATAATGATTTTACTGTCAAAGTCTCTGAGTCAGTTTTCTGCCTATGGACTTCAGAGGGAGGAAGAGTCAGGACAAACCTCTGTCGACAGAGAGACACTGGAAGAAAAGTAGGAGGTAACATCGTGTGTGGTACTTCCTGTTCCCTTGGTCAGGATGAACAGTTTGACACAACGTTGTGATGCGCTGAATGAAAAAACTGACCAGGTGGAGCACTTCCTGCTTTTATTTCACTGACTGTGTATGAGCTCACAGTCAGTGTCTGTGGTTTCCCTCTCAGATAGACCGAAGTCTAGAAGATGAGTACTTGTGTGGAGGAAGAGGAGGACAGTATGGTGTCTTACCCCAGGCTGGCTCATGCTACCTAAGACCCGCCCTCTTGAGGCTGGCAACCAATCAAAACCCAAACAACAAGACTCTTCTTTTAGTCTGACACTGTATCTTTTCTTTGTGCAGATCATGGTCTGCAGGAGGTTTTAGATGAGCATAAGATCAGTCTGAGGAAGAGATGTGAATGTGTGTGAAGGAACTGACGGAACAGGAAGTGGAACCCTCCTCAACAGGATCTACACTGAGCTCTACAACACAGAGGGACAGAGTGAAGAGGTTAATACCCAACATGAGGTGAGGCAGCTTGAGATGGCTTTAAAGATGGAGACCCTCCATGTCACTCCAATCAAGTGCCACGACATCTCTGAAGCCTTGACTGACCGACAGAGATGCATCAGAGTGGTTCTGACGAACGGCGTCGCTGGCGTTGGAAAAACCTTGGTGCAGTTTACTCTGGACTGGGAAGCAGGCTTAGGGAGCTGAACCTGATCAGAGATGAGCAGCACAGTACAGTTTGTGATGTTTCAAGTGAGGATGCTTTCTGTTGCTTCTCTGTAAAAGTTAACAAGACTTAATAAGGCTAAATTCCTGTGCTAAAGAGGTATGGTCATTTCTGAACTTTCATTTCCTGAGTGGAGATGTGTGATGACCATGTCAGGTTCCCTGTGATGTTGATTCCTAGTAACCTAAAACTGTTCACCTGCTCCACCTCAGCTCCACCGATGTAGACAGGGATGTGTGTCTTCTACTCCTTTTTTTCTAAAATCAGCTTGTTGATTCCTTCCATATGAGTTCTCATCAGTGGTTGTAATTGGGCTGATGGTGGCGATGTTGTCTGCAACCCTCACAGTAAAGTTCCACTTGTGTCTGTAAAATGCAGTCATGGTTTCCAGCAGGAACAGGAGGGGGCTGAGCACACAACCCTTGGGGGCTCTGACGTTTAACACTGGAGGGCAGGAGGTGGGAAAACCAATCCAACTGCCTGGGGTCTGTTTGTGAGAAAAGCAGAAGGTGTCCTTGGGCAAGACACTGAACCCCAAATTGCCTGTGTTGTACAAATGTGTGTGTATGTAGAATGTGCTAAAATGTCAGTATATCAACATTTGTGTTAATGGGTGAATGTGAGTGTAGTGTAAAGCGCTTTGAGTGGTCAATAAGACTAGAAAACCGCCATATAAGTACAGTCCATTTACCATTTACCATTAAACGCTGAGCTGAACAAACAGCATTCTGATGTTGCTGTTGTTGGTTCTGAATGCAGGCTGTGAGGGTCCAGACTGGCCGGGATGTTTACTTTTATGTCCTGGGGAACCGGCTTCTCAAGCACTTCATCAGAATTGGGGGAGTACCACAGGGGCGGTAGTCATGGTGACTAGATCGAGCCGGCGCTTTAGGCACAGGGACGATGGCGGCTGTCTTGGAGCAGCTGGGAACACACTCCTGTGACAGTGATGTGTCGAGAGTGTCAGGAATATCATCAGCTACCTGACCGGCACATGTTTCAGTCCATGACCAGGGATGTTATCAGGCCCAGCAGCTTGACTCATATTCACTCTCAGCAGGATTCCTCTCACACCTGCTGTGGATGCTGACGGTGGCTGGGGCTCTGGAGGAGGAGTGGATTTTACAGCTGTGTGTGTTGAGGAGATCAAAGTGAGCGTAAAATCTACGAATCTCATCTGGTAAATTGGCCTCACACAGGGTGGGGCGCTCCTGCTTTTGTAGGCCTGGAGACCTGGACACCATGATAACCTGACACCTGTCCTTGCTGTTGTTGGTGTTGAGATCTCTCTCCAGGCTCTGTGCAGGTCTCTGCTTTGCGTCCTTGATGCCAGCTTTCACTTTTTCTTGCTCCCTTGTCACTCGACCTGATGGAGCCCTCTCCTTTACGTTCATCCAGGCTTCCCGTTTGGAGGATGATTTTGTCCTGTAGGTATTTTTAATTGTTTTGTGTGCTATTAAATTCTTCTTATTGCCCCATATAAATGTTGAAATGCTATTATTGATGCTGATGAAAATTGGCTGGGAATGTCATAGACTGATAGTATGTGTATGATCTTTGATAGCACAAGTGAGTTAACAAAAGACCACCTTGCCTCTCAGTGTCAACCTCCTCATCTTCCCCCAACGCCAGAGTGTTGTTGATTTTGCTGGGCACGTCTCACACGTTTTGTCCCTTGCAGCCTCCTGATCCTGCCCGAGGTGAACTCCCAAGACCTTGACATGCTCTCCTGCCTCCCTAAAGTTCCATCTGCCTGGGGACCTCACCACTCCACCACAGTACGTACTTTCTGATTTGTTGATGTTTATTTTTGCACCCAGAGACTGGCTATATTTTGAGATCTGTACCAAAACCCTGCCCATTCTGTCCTCATTTTGTACAGTGATATTTGTGTCATCTGCACACTCTAACATTTTTCTTTCTGTTCCTGTAGGAGATGTTATGCCCTTTAGCTGCCTGTCCTGGTTGAATAGTAGGCTGAGGGGTTTTGGCAACCAGGCTGTAGAGTAGGGAGGAGAGGGGACAGTCCTGCCTCACTGATCTTTGGATTGGTAATTGCCCTGTGATGTGTCCATTACATTTGATGCAGCTGTGTGCATTGTTGTAAAGTAGTTTTATCTAGTTGATGAAATCGCTGCTGAATCTAAATTTGTGTAGAACAACCCATAAGAATTTGTGTTCAACCCTGTCAAATGCTTTTTCAAAATCAATGCCTAGATAAATTTCTCTGTTTTATCATTTCATTTATTCTTTCTTTGACCTGTAAGACTGTATCTGTGATGTCACTCCCATGAATGCTGTAGGCTTATGACCAGTTTACTATTGGTGCTATGACCGATTTTAACCTGCTTTTAAATGCTCTGTAAAGTTCCCCTGTTAAGCCACCAGTGCCGGGCTTTTGTTGTTGTTTACGTGATCTATAGCTGTTTCCATTTCTTTAACAGAGAGAGGAGACTTGCACCACTCTGTAGTCTTCTGATATTTTCCTTCTTATGCTTTGTATTGTTTCCCTCATATTTCTTTCTTCTATTGTGTTGGCTCTGAATAGATTTCTGTAGTAGTCTTGTACTGTTTCTGTTACTATGTTGTCTCTGTCATTTTTTAATTCCCTGATGATTGTCTTTGTGTCTGCTTTTCTAATCCTAAAAAGTAAACTGTACATTTTTCTCCTTCTGTGATGTGTTTTGCTCTGCTTCTTGTTATTGCTCCATTGCACCTTTTGATTTCATTGTTGTCTAGCTTGTTCTTTGGATAAAGGTATTTGGTAATGTCATGATTTGGATTTTCTTCTAGTTTTTCTAGCTCTTTCCTTGAGAGAGAGTTCTTCACTCATGGAACATAAAAGTTTGCTGATTTTTTCTTCCTCTAGGAGGCTACAATTAAAACACCAGAGTCCTCCGTTTCTGTGTTTCTCCTGTGTCCTTAGCCTCACCTCCAAGAGTGAATGATCACTGAAGCTGTTTGTTGAGTATGTTATGTTTGAGACTTGACTGACTGTGGCTGAATTGGCTAAACATAAATCGATTCTGGACGGTTTTAGTTTTCCTTCTACAGTTTGTCTCTGAGTATTTTGATTTCTTCGATTGTAATACTCTCCAGACATCCACCAAGTTATTTTCACTTCTTAAATTGTTAAATATTTTCCTGCTGGGATCTTCCTTAAAACACATTGTTGTTGGAAATATCCTTTTTGCTCAATACTACATTGAAATCTCCAATTACAATGCAGTCTTGATTGCACCATTTGTATATTTGTTTAAAGACTACTTTCCTTTCTTTTACCCCATTTGGGGCATAGACATTGATGATTCTGTACTTTTTTCTCTCTCTTGTTTAGATCTACTACAACCATTCTTCGTCATGGCTCTTTGTAAACACAGTTCAGTGTCAAACACGTTGTCTTTACATAATACTGCTACTCCATATGTCAATGCTGTGCCATTGGCCTAAAATATGGGCCCTTTCCATTGTCTTTTTCAGCAGGTTGTTATGTTTTCGTCCCATTCTCTTACTGGTATGCGAAGCGCGTCACATCTTTCGGTTGTCGTGCCTTCTGTTTTCTCTGTTGCGGAGCTCACGGGCATTTAGAGGGGAAGGTGGCCATCAAGAGGTATAGCAGTATATTTGACTTATTCAGGGTTTAATTTTGGCCTTGCCTTTTTGTTTTCCTCGCTTTTCTTTCTGGATCTTTCTGGTCTTTTTCTGAGTCCGAGTCGGGCGGGCGCCTGTGGAGCGGTCGGTGGCGAGGAGTTGGATGAGGAGCGATTGTAGTTCGGTGTGTTTTGCGTGACTCGGTTGCCGGAGTTGCCGGGTTCGGGCTTTTATTGGTCTCGGTCTTCGTCCCCGTCCCCGCCGCCTCCTCCTCCTGCCTCGCTGGTCCAGCGGAGGACAGGCGCTGCGCCGCCGCTCCGGCCGGGAGCCCGGCTCTGGTGCGCTTCCTCTGCCTCTGGCTCGCATACCCCGTGTCCTCCTCTCCCTCTTCGTCCTTGTGTTGAAGCGCAGCTTTACTTGGGCTGGTTCTACCAGGATGTAACTCAAGCTCTTCTCTATGCTTTTGCAGCTGGAGACATCACCAAGTGCTGAGGTGTTAGCATCAGCCACTAAAACTAGGCACTTTGAGGTGAACTGAGTGGATGCAAAGAGGAGAGAAGGGATTTTATTTGTTCATTAGGTTGAAAAAATCAGGAAGTAGGTAACTTTGAACAGGGCAGCTGAAGGCAGGAAGGGCCCCTAGCTCCTCAGGAAATTTTATCCACTCATCTCAGACCAAATGCTGTGTTGAGGTCAGTAACACAGTGGGTTGCGTTCGTTGTGGAGCTGACAGTAGCATAGGTAGATGCAGTAGAAATGGCCCACGAGAGGAAAAAGCCCAGACACACAGATCTGGCAGCAGACGCTGCAGAGTGAGGCCGGGGCCCAGTGGAGGGTGGCTGAACTGGGTATTGGACGGCAGAGTCTAAAACAGGCAGGGAAAAACATGGCAGACTGTCTGCAGCCAGTTCCAGCGAATGACTGTTGGTTGAAAGAAAGGTGAAACAGGCAAAGATGGGTAAGTGCAGAACTTGTAGTGTGAGCTCATGATGCTTTAAACATAAGTGGATGGTGTGTGTATGTGTGTGTGAGTGGATGCATTGTTTCTTGCTAGGCTGAGGCAGCAGAGGGTGATTGCTTGGCTGTTGCTTGGTGGCTTGAGCTGCTGATGTCAGCAACATTCTGCAGCCGGATGTGGAGTTAGCCGTTGTAGCCTGTTAGGCTGCTAGTGGCTGCTGATGCTTGACTGAATTTAACTCTCTCACACAAACTCATTCAGAGGGTAGCTAATTAATGGCTGCTGGTGAAACCAGTGGGTCTGGCTCTGATGAAGCAGCCTAACAAGCCAGTTGGGTCAGCCTCTGCAGCTTAACCTGGGACATCTCTTCTTACCATCTAAACTTCCAACCTCAGCTTCAACTTTCCCTCCTCACATAAGTGGCTGATATGGTCCTCCCCTTTTCATGCCTGGCTATAGACTGCAACAGCACAAATTAAAAACATGACTCATAGGGGACGCCAGGGACACTTACACACTTCTCTCCAGAATTCCCATCAGGAGTATGAGCTTGGACATCAGCATGTCAACCCTGACAGAGTGAACAAATCACCATTTTCAGAAAGAGGAAAGCACCCGAGCAGCTGGAAATAAAATATTTCAACAGTTTTCTCTCCCAAAGAGAAACATAGTCCTGCAGAAGAAGCCTCTTCATGACAAAGATAAAAGACTGTCATTTTCTGTGTTCGGTGTACTCCCCATTCAAGATACTGCTTATTTTCAACATCACAAATCTGTCGATTTTAAAGGATCAAACCTGTGTTGTTTTAAAGTGGAAGTGAACTGCCCTTGTGGATTTATGCAAAAAACTCTGCAGCAGCGTTGTAAAAAATACAAAGTGGATTTTTAGAGAAAATGAAAACACTAAATGATAACAACATCATGTGGCCTTCTTCTGGATCAGCTGCACTGGGAGGATCCTAGAGCTGCTCTGATCAATATACAAATATACAAATATTGATCAGTATTGATAATTAGAACCTTGATGTCAATTGCAATGAATAAACTATTTCAGCATCAAATTAAAACGATTTTTTAAAAAAATCAACATTATTCATATTGTAGTTATAGAAGCCCATTTTATAGCTTTAGTATTATTACCATTTCCCATGTTTCCTCCTATTGTTTATGTTCCTTATCACACTACACTGTACTGTATGAAAGTCATGTGAATCCTCTCTGGTTTAATCTGAACATTTGTAAGGTTTTCATCACAGATTCTCAGGATACACATTTCTGTTTTGTTTTTTTGTTTCTTTAATCAGTCTTCATTATGCTGTTTTCTTCAGGATGAGCAACAAGAGAAGTTTGGCCACAGAGCTCCAACACAGGACGTATAGCTCCTAAATCGTTCTAATAAACTACCAGGACCCCTCTTGTCTCCTGTTGCATACACTGCCCTCTGTTGGCATGATACTGACATCACGCTAGAGCTCTGAATCTGGTTTGGGGTTTTGGAAGCAGGGTGGCAAGTTCTGAAACTGTGGAGCTTTGAAATGTATCGCGCTTCATTTGCCGCCTGTTCTGTGTTTGTCTCTGGTCTCTACAGGCAGCGCTGGAGAAATGAACGGTACGGCAACAGATAAAACAAGGACAAGAAGACAGGAGGCCCGTTTCTTCATCCTGTTGGTGGTTAAAGAGAGGACAAGAGCTGCCTGAGTGCAGACAGAAGCTGGTTCAAGGATGTTCCAGGATGCAGCATCTTCAGTCCTTGAGGTCTTCCCTCGTTTCCTTCACAGACCCGGTAAGGACGTGTATAGATTATTTTGGAGTATTTTAACAATTTGAAAACTTAATCCTTCTAAATGCATATGTATATGGAAAATGACTGAATTAAAAATCTTTAAAAAGTTCCATAACTTAAAAAAAGTTGGAGAATTACAGTGTCAGACATTAGTTTGATGCATGTTCAGATGTTTCATCTACAAGCCGGGTCAGAAATGATGAGCCCTTAGCTCCAGATCGATCTATTTATATGCAGTAGAACATCCAATGACCTGTATTCAGGAGAATCTGCAATATCCTGAACCGTTAACAGCCTGCCATCACAACTCGATGATAAGAAATGTTCTTAGTGTTAGAGGAAACATTTTTTCCTTTAGATTTACACAACATTTACACACCATTTACACAATCCTTCTAAATGCAAAGCAGACTTCATTAGCCTGTATATGGACACTGTGTCTCTGTTTAAAGACCTACCAGGATGTCTCCCAAGACATTTGGGCACAAAGTATCTGGAAAATTTCTTGTAAAGTTTCCTTCATATTTTGACCATAAAGACATGGAAGGAAGCCGGAGTCTTCCCTAAAAGCTTCAGGGTGAGGAGCTGCAGGCAGCTTTTGAGCCTTAGGCTGAGAATGACTGGTAAATATGGACAGTTTCTCTGTATCCAGTATACATTCAGCTGCCTGTTTAATTACAAGTCCAATATGCAATAGTAAACTGGAACTAAATTAGCAGTGCTGAATTCAATCACTTATCTCTAATTAAATGGACATTTAATTATTGACTTCGGCTTCAAATGACCAAGAAGTTGAATTTACAACTTCATAAAACCATTTCAACAAAAACATAATAAATGATAAATGATACATCAGCTCTTCTTCCACCTACATCAAAAGACCATGAAAAAAAAAAAATCAGCCAAGATCAGCTCAGCACAGGCATCAAACCACCTTGCCAGATTTCTTGAGTTCTGCACCATCAGCTTGTTGAGTTATTAAAATCATAATGTGTGTGAACTAGTTGTGTGTATGAAGTGTGAGCCGCAGGTTGATATGGGACTGCATAATAAATCTTCTCTAGATTTATCTAGTATGTTATGCACCGGCCCAACTTTCACCTCAGCGTTTCAGCGAATATTCCCTGGATTTAGACTCCCAGGCATCCGACCTCAGCGCGTTATATCCGTGTCCTCCGTTTCCCCATCGAGGGGAGACTGTATCAGGCCGCTAGCATCGATGCGTCCTCTCCATAGACAACGGGGTTTAATCTGCACCTTCACGGTCACTGCTTGATATTTGCCCCGCTCAGAGAGCTGAACGCGCTTCTGCCTAACAGACCCACACCCGGGCGAAAAAATGCCCCCGACCCAAGTTGTGTTGACAGCTAGCCCGGCTAGCCTGCTGCTAGCTAGCCCTACGTCAAGATCGACTGGTGGCAAATCCCTCACCGACTCCCGTGGTTGCACCAGTCTGTCGGCTGTCTTTCACTCATGCGGTGTCTTGTCTCAGTGTGAGAGATGGAGGACAGGTATAGCGAGATAGGCTTTGTCCAGCAAATACTCGGTTTGAATTTAGTGCCGAGGAAAAATGGCACATACCGAGGCAACGACACGTCTCTCAGCGACTTCTCAGGTGGGCTAGTGTTTGGTAGCTTGTTAGCTAGCTACAGGCTACGTATCAGGACCGAAACGCTCCGCCGAAATGACGGGTTGGCAGGAGGCATATCAAATGAAGTCTTGTTTATTTTCCTTTTAACTAACGTGTTAAACGTTTGAATGTGCGTAAAAGGGACGTGGTGATATGCATGTAGGTTAGGTGCTGTAGGCTAGGTACGCGTTAGCATGGCTTAGGTAACCGCCGTACCTTGGTGAAGCTAGCTACGTCCCTGCTCCGTCTCATCCCTTGGTGATGTGTTAGTCTGACTCGTCAGGGTGTCCGTCGCTTTTATGCGAACAACAAGCAACAAGTTAATTCAAAATCCCATCGCTAAGCCTCTGTCTTAGGCTTTCCTGTCACATGCTGGAGAAATTCATGGTAGTCGCCTTTTCTTGTGTATTTCAGTGTCTCAGTCAAGGCTACCCGTGTATCATCAGGGACTAAATTCGAGAAAGTAATATAAACTCATACTATAAAGTGTTGTGATATACTAACTGCTACTTTGTAGGTGTGTACATTTTTAAATGGCCATAAATGTTACGAGGAACACGTCATGGCTGAAGTTTTTTTTCTGTTGTCCATAGAGCAGATAGAGGATGTGGAGGCACAGAGCAACGAACACATTAACCAATAATTGATTGATCTGATTAAATGGCCCAGTGCCCTGTGGAGCTTTGCACCACATGATGTGTGACTGCATGTTTGTGTGTTTGTCCAGAGATGTGGTATGGGGTGTTCCTGTGGGCGGCGGTCTCTTCTCTGGTCTTCCACCTGCCTGCAGCTCTGCTGTCCCTGGCCACGCTGCGTCAGCACAAGATGGCCCGATTCATGCCCATTGCCATCCTCCTCATGGGCATCGTGGGACCAGTTTTTGGGGGAGTCCTCACCAGTAAGTAGTGTGTGTGTGTGGGTGTGCGTGTGAGTGTGTGTGTATTTCTGCCTGGTTTATGATATGGATGTCCCCGTAAAGTTTTTTTTTTTGACTCATCCCTATTCCACATCACTCGTGTAGGTCGAACTACGCAAGCACTGAGTACAGTAGTTGTACGGTAGTGTGGAAGAGTGTGGTTTCTTCACTTACAAATTTCCTTTAGTGAATGCTAATTTTTTTCTTTGATATATGGGAGAAACGCTCACACTGTAGAGCCCAGCGCTCATTAAAGAACAGCAGATTTGCAACATTAAAAGGCAGAGGTGACAAGCCATATTACAGATAGGATGGACATTTGATCTCGTTTACTTTAACTAATACCAGTCCAGTAAAATCTGGCCCTTCAGATCAACTTGGGACAACTCTAGATTATCATACATTAGAGAACTGTGATTTATAACTGGAAAAGTGTTTGGCAAAGAATGATTAATTTAAATTCCTATTTATTTGTTTATTTATTCCTTAATCGTGTTTCTTTTTCCTGAAATATCATGGAAAATAATGTGGGTCCTTAAAAATCATTGCTAACTTATCAGAAAACGGGTCAAACTAAACGATAAGGTTGTTAAACACTTGTGTATTGTTTTCTATGTTCTTAAGGTGCAGCCATAGCAGGTGTGTACAAGGCAGCAGGGAAGAGGATGATCTCTTTGGAGGCTCTTGTTTTTGGGGTTGGACAGTCGTTTTGTGTCCTCATCATCTCCTTCCTCAGGGTCCTTGCCACCCTTTAGCGGTGCTGAGGCCCATCCAGCTGGACCTGATGCCACTGGGTCAGTTTGACACCAATCACACTGTTTCTTGACTTGACCTGAGACCCTGACATGGTATAAGATTAGATCCTGGACAATCCTGGGCTACGTGTAAAGGTGCCGGGCCTTGGACATGATGTCAGTTCCTACTAATGGAACAGTATGAAAGAACTAGCAGTGTGTAAACTGAAGGTATGTGTTATACAGCACTGAACCTTCTGCTGGCTGTCGAGCCGCCTGTATGATGTCCACTGTAGGACAGCACAATACTGCAATCACATCACAGGGCAACCACACACTACATAACAGTGTAAGCTGTTTATTTAAAAATCTTAAGTCATTACGTAATTAATCATAATGCTTGCAATTATTTCTGTATGATGTGAAGGCAGCAAGATGCTGTTCTCCCCTGTTGCTGGGGGTTACAGGTTAGCATCAGGATAACACTAACCTCTCTCAGGGGCTGTGTGTGTGTTTGTGTCTCTCTTTCACCATCAGTCTGACAGTTGGACTCCATGCATTGACTGCAGAGAGACCTAATAATTGGGAGGCCAACAGGCTGATGCTCTGTTGAGACAGGATGATGATAGGTATATGCAAAATTCTGGCTTTTTCCCTTGGGGCCTTAATTTCTATTTTCTAACTTCCAAAGTGATAGTTATCTTCAGGGCTGTCTTTTTTTAATACTCTCTCTCTTTGTCTGCCCTTTTTGTTCTTCCTCATAATTTCTTTTGTTCCAAATGATTCAAGTCTAACTGCCTTTGTGTGACTGTTGTTTCCAAATTAGCAACTACAACATGTCTTTTCTTCTGGCTTTTATCAGCTTACTTATTTTAGACAGGCATACAAGTGAAAAAGGTTTTATAGATTTCGGTTGTATTAGAACATTAGGTTTTTGAAAATGTTCTGGTCATAGTCGTGTAAACGTGGCCTAGAGAATGTCTTCAAAGTTCCTCTGCCCATCGTTTGTTCAGAGTGAACTGATCAGAGGTTTGAACACGAGGCACCATGATTTCTTAACAAACCCAAAAATGAGAAAAGCTTTTGATCTTCTTTTTCCTCTTTGAATGATAGTATATTTTACAGTTGTGTTATGTTGTGACAGTGAGCTGATTTGTATATATATTAAATTATTTCCAGGTCTTTGTAGCTTTTGAATATTAATGACCAAATATGAATTGCTATTTTATTTTTCTGCACTAAATGTTAATACAGTGTTTCAACGATGGTTCAACAAAAGTGTAATCCCTTGTGGTTTTTATGGGCTCATTAAATTCCCAGTCTTCAGTGACTGCTCTTAGTTGCTTTTGTTATATGACAGGCGCCTTTGAATTAGTATCATATATGCATTTACAACTTGCATATACAGACATAGGTAAACTCTACATGTAATGCTCTTAAGAAAATTGGATCTGGCAAATGGTAGTGTTTGCTGTTTCTGTGTTAGCAGCTACTTGGTAATCATAGAAAACTAGCTGCTGACACCACTACCAGAGGTGTATTTATTTTTGGCCAGTTCTGACAGGAATAGTGATTTTACTTTGGTTTTGACTTAATATTTAATTTTAGCATCTTTGTCTTGAAAATGAAAATATTACTAAACAAATATGCAGTTAATCCAATAAACACACAGGAATTGCCATGCATTGAGCCTGGAGCTTTTGGGGCCCTGGGGCCCTGGGGCAGGGTCCAGCTTCACTCTGTCAAGAAACTTCCTTTGACAATGAGCCTAACCGAAACAAGACACCCGGCAAAAAATCCAGGTAGATTCTGTGAAGCAGAGTGCGAGTCATTTTTGCTCTGTCGGATCCAAAACTTTTCCTTCTTTTCAAGGTTTACTGTTATTCTGGTTCAGATTGTTTTGCACACGACATTTCAATTGGAATTGTTTGCTTTTATTTCCCTGATTATGAGATAATGATCCTATCCTGTAATAGAGCCCAGACATGGTTAGACACGTCCACTGCTTCACTGCAGCCACGTTGACTGCACTGAAGTCTGAACATCATATCCTGAACTGCAGCTATATTCGCGTGCTAGCATCTAACACTGAAAACTGTTACCTGCAAGCTAGTAGGCTAGTTGGCTACACTGTAGACTGATCTTGATCAAGGGTTGGCAGCCATTTTAGGCAAATTTCACCTAATCCACTCAAAGTAGTTCTTTAACCCACCCCAGACACCAAAGATGGCTTGAATTCTTCATGTAATTCACTTGCTACACTCCAGTCCAGTAGTTCTGTTAGAATAATTTAACGTTGCATGTAAATATGCTACAAATCAAAATGAAGCTAGAATGTAGATTTTCTTTTTTTTTTTTTTTTTTTTTTGAACTGAATTTAAGTTCTGGGAAGTAAAATATATAAAACCAGGAAAGGCCATAATTAGACAAAAGAAGAGAAGACACTTTGATGAAAACACACTCAGATTGTAAACAGAAAACTATTGAAGTTCAGTAACACTGGGACCAACGAAGGGATGGAGGTAATTTCTGGACAGCGCTCACAATGTTAACTGAAGACATGAGAGCAATTTTTTTTGCTTACGTCGTCTTGTAAACCAAGACGATTTTAATGGTAGGACTTCAGATTTTGGAGACTCAAGATTAGAAAAGCCTCTGCCACACAAAACCACTAATTTCTAGATTTTATAGTGTCAATGAAATTGATTTTCTTTTTAGACTGTGACCAGTTCAGCGTGTTCACTGTACTGTACATATGTTGGGAAGTTCACAATAATTTGAGGGGAGATAAATCAAAGTGCACATTTTTGTTCCTATAAAGACTTGATGATACAGTTGAAAATCAAAGCACTTCATTGAAATGTCTGGCAGATGCAGAAACAAATGAACCTTGTTGGATATTAAGTCCTGTTAACCCAGTGGTCTTGCTGTTATACTGTACATTTTGGAGAATTTTTATTTTTTTATGGTTGTGTAATTTAGCTCTTTGAGCATGTGTGTTCTCTCTGGTCCTCCTACAGCAGTACCCATCAGCTGGTTAACACCTTGACAATAAATTCAATCTGGAGATTTTCTGTTCTGTTTGAAACTAATTGGCAACTTTATCAGTCTGGTAGCCTATGTGCTAATTGGCTCTGTATCACTGTCTGTCTGCCTCTCTGTCTGTTCTGGAGCATCAAAGATACATCAGTCTTATTGACGTATCTTTGTGTCAACACGGGAAATATGAAACATCCATTGTATTTCACGTCATCTTGTGATTAGAGAAAAAGGTCAGAGGTCAAAGCAAATGTGACCTTGTGAACTGTTTGAGGTAGCAGTAAATTTCCATCATACAGTCTGAAATGTCTCAGGGCAAATTTAAGTTCAGTGTCACCCTTTACATTAGACTCCCATTTTTGGTTGAAGTTCATGTTCTTGGAGCTAGTTAAAGCAGGAGGATAAAGCAGGCATGAAAATGTGGATTCACAGAAATGTTAAGCCACAACACCAGAACAAGATTAAGTAACACTAATAACAGCAGCTTCACAAAACTCTCCACTCAGAAGGTTCATGTTGCTTTAGGCCTGTTTCCACTAAGAACAGAAAAGGGAAAAAATTTATGAAAACTCATGAATGTTTACATAAAATCCTGATGCAAAATAACAACCATTTTAAAAGTTTTCATTGTGAAATGTCAGATATGAGTGACATTCCTTATAAGGAACACCCAGCTAAAACCAGTCTAGTCCTGCAAGAAAGCCTCATTCATGGTAGTTTTAATGTTAAGTTTATGCTGGAACTGTTTTAGAAAGTTGTGAATTCATCTGTGTGGTCACTTCGGGAGATGAAGTTTGTGCTGCTGATGAATTGCATTGCGTTGTACTGGGAGGTGTTTCTATTATTTTGTCTATCCCATTTATATCAGTTAGGGTAGGCTAAAAACAACAGAAACCTTTTATCTGATCATTTTGATTTATCATGAGAATTTTTTTTTTGTCAATCTTTAGATTTAATCTATTTGTTTTTATCTTTCCTGGCAGAAATGGGCTTCGATACAGGCCAGTTGTCCAGTACAGTATGATTTGAAAAGAGAACTTCATGCACCCCTCTGAATGCTGGGATTCTCTGAGCTTTTTTAATTTATTTTTTTTAACAGGAAGTAATATGCACAGAGAACTGGAACAAGCCATCTGATTTCACTGTAGACATAGCAGATTTATTGATGTTATAAAGATATCTCTGATGGACAACCATGCTGTCAGAAGTGCCAGACAGAGTTAGTGACTAAATGGACAGAGTTTCAAGTGTCAAGGTAAAGCTGAGTGTCTGCTGTAATAGAACCAATTACTTCCATGGTCCACATTCCTGGACCAGTTTTATTCCATTTTTACCAGATTCAAAAGGTTTTAAAGTTGATTTTACTAGAGTAAATTAAGTGCCATTGGTAAATATTTTCATGAAATAAAAATGTTTCAGCTATAATTTTGTAATGTCTGTTCATGTCCTTTATCTACCTCTAGTGGGGACAAGTGGGAACTGCTACAACACTAACAGCCTTTAAACACATGATCCTATTGTTGAGAGATATATACGACCAATAATGTTAAATACCCCAAACAAACCTCTGAAGAAGTTACTCTGATGAACCATTTCTGAATATCGCTTTCCAAAAAGTTATATTGGCATATGTTGTAAAGAGTTTGTCTGGATATTGACTAAATACTATGCTTTTAATATGCTTTTTACCACCTGGTCTCTTCTTGTATATGAACAAAAATGATAGACTTTATATATTTTATTAGAGGAAATACTGAGCAAATGACGAGAGATAATTTCTACTTCAAAGTCAAAGAGGAGAAAATCTTTACTTTTCTTCTACACTTGAGTTTATTCCTGTGAAATCGGCTATACATAAAGACATGGACTGACTCCAAATTGAACTTAGATATAATTAAGATTAGATGGCTGTGAAAACTAATATTTATGTTAAAGGACAGCTTCACAGTTTTTTCAAGTCATTTACTTACATGTTCATATGCACAGGTTTTGCTTGCCAAAATCCCTCCTCCTGTTGGTACTGCTCATTAAAATATCCTTTGCTAGACTGAATTTCATTGCAACTGATGAGATTCATTCAGAAATTTGATCTAACAATCCCAAACTTCACAGAGCTGATGACATTGAAAAGCAACCGGTTCTTTTAGCAGAGGGACATGCAACTGACTTAGCTGCACAATATCTGATTGTATGTCGGAAACTGAGGGACACATCATTTAAACAACATCACTGAATCTGACAAGTAATGATACTGACATAGAATGTTACACATTGTGGGCACACACACACAGAAAACGTATCTTCTTTTTTTGCCATTTTCTTCTTCATTTTCTCTTTTTACATAATGAATTCTATTCCTCTTTTTTTCTCACATTTCTGATTGTATCTTTCTTTACACATAAGCAATATTATTTACTTGTCATTCAGGCCAATAAAACACACTGAACTGAATTGAATGAGTTAAATTGAACTGAACTGAACTGAATTAAACTGAACTGAGAGAGAAGGAGAAGGTACTGTATATCACACAAAACTACTCTACACTGCAGCTATGTTAACTATGAAAAGTAAAAACTGAACCAGGAAGTAGCTCTTCAAGTTTTAGGTCCCTGGCCTTACTGGACCTCCAAGGGTTATTCTTTCGATGAGTGACCATGTCTGGCCTTATGTCAATCTTTCTACTTTGAACATGCCTGTTTTTAAACACTACAGCTCTATAAGCACAGGTTTGAAAGCTTGAAAAAGTTCATAAAACCCCATCTCTGTCAGTATTTACATTAAAATTCGACTTGTTTATATGGAATATATTTGGGTAATAATAGCAAAACAATGGAGAGGAAGCTGTACTGTATAACAGAAAAGTTATTTCTAATTTTCTATTTGAAAACGGTTCCATCGGCTGCCTGCTGTTACAGGGAGTCAGCTGAGGCTTTTCTGTTACAAGCAGCAGTACAAAGGTAGACAGGCTGCCAGTTACTCAGAACACAAGGCTCTGTGTGTGTCTGTAAGTGTGTTGTGTTTATGGTGTTATAATGTTGTAATGTTACAATATTATTTCCTCAAACTACAGGAAAAAAACAGTGTCTCACCAGTTTCTGGATCTGATGATCTGTGTAGACCATTAAGACTATTTTCTCTTCAATCCGTCATTGTATTCTCCTGTTCAGTCCATCTCACAGAACAATTCCCAGTATGCATTGTATTTGAGGCTCTGAATCAATAAGCCTCAAAGCAGCACAGTTTAAAGGATGAATGTGTGTATTTTTTTTCTTTTGGTCACATCTGCCTACTGAATGCTACTGCTTGTATTACCTGTTGCTATCTTTAGGGTGGCAACTAACAATTATTGACATTATTGATTAAATTTTGCCATTTTTTTAATATTACTCAATAAAAAATTTAGGCTACAAAAAGCTATAAAACATTGAAAAAGGTCAATATCAATACCCAAGAGTCCAGGGTAACAACCTCAGGTATACATCATCATTTTAATATGTGTAACCACTGTAATTTCTGAATAATTTCCAAGGAAAGATATTGAGAAATAAATGTGTAATTTGATAAATAAAGATAAATAAAGAGAAAATAAATAGTTCAACAGTAGCCTTAAATTTATTAATTCCAATGAACTGCCAGTGTCACCTAGGGCGTCTTTTAGCCAGGTACAACAGGTCAGTTGAATATCAATTCAAAACACATGTATATGGAGAGTTTAGTCCCCAAAATTAAATGAAAACTGAATGGATTCCTGTTTCCCCTATGCTTAATGCCAAATCACATTGTTCATTCTGGAAATATTTCAGGAAGGAAATTATTAGGAAATTGTGTGGGAATTTCGGGCCTGTAAAACGGAGTGCTCCCTCTTTTTGTTGCCTCCTCCCTTCCTGTTTATCTGTATTAACCATTCCAGAAGCTGATTTGTCGTACACAAACTATACACAGTGTTAGAGAGAAATAAATGTATGTATTAATAATAAATTTTTTGTAATGCAAATGACAACCCACTGGAAAATAACAAAGTAACATCCACTTTAATATCATGTCCTTCAAGTTACCGTTGCAACGAGTGTCCTTTTTTGGGGGGTATATTGACTGATGTGTTGTGATCATACTACACTTCCACTGTATGCTTTGTATAGTGACTTTGGTGTGGAAACAATTGCTTGATTATTCAAGTAGACAAAAAATTAACCCCCAACTCTTAGTTCTCAGTCTTTTAATCCTTTGATGTAGCAAAAACAATCAGACATTCTCTGGTTCCAACTCCTTCAATTTGAGGATTTGCTGCTTTTCTCTGATTTGTATCATTGTAGAATTACTTTGGGTTTGGGATCGTTAATCGGACAAAAAAGTTGAAGATGCCACTTTGGATTTCCTGAGATGGTGTATAATAAACATTTGATCTATTAATAATGAAAAAACATCACCAATGAATTGCTCATGAAAATATCTCTAGTTGTGGACCTGTATTCCTTACCAGTGCCATTTTAGTATTAGCTGAACTCAGAAGAAAATCACCAAACAAACATCTCACAGTTTTAAGTAATAAACATGTATTTATTAGTAAGAGGTTGACATGTGCACAGGTGCATATCATCACAGGTCAGCTGTGCAGAAACAAGCTGGAAGAAGAAAATTGAGCTCTCATCTCGTCGGGCAAGGAAAGACACAGCAAAATGGGAGGGGAGAGTCGGTCCACTGGCGAACTAGCCTGCATCCTCATCTGGGCCTGAATGTTTCTCGGTTGTCCCTCCTTTACTTTTCCTTCTTGTAGTGATCCAGGTGAGCTAGTACCCAGCCAGAGGGACCCAGGATGGCCACAAAAAAGGCTGTCATAGCTATGGCCTGCTCCTGTGGGACACACACACACACCAAGAGTTGGTTAAACTTATATTAACTGACAGCATATGATAGTACTATTATTTCTCTGATGCGCCCAAAATTAACATAACAAATTTGATGTAGAATACATGGGTAAGAATGATAAACTACACACACTAGTCCCATCCGTCCATAGAGGCATTTTCCAGTTTTCAACTTTACTAAAAAACAAAAAAGGGAAGGAAAATGGCTGCATATTTTCTATGTTATATCTAGGCTGGTTAATGATGATTACCAGCATTCGATTGGACTTGTGACAAACACTAGAAAATGCCTTTGCTCTACGATGCTTTATGTTGTGATTCAATATAGTTGTTGTTTACTAGAATTGTTTTCGTATCTGGTTATATAAAATATGGGGTTTGCGTTTATCTTTGACAGAAAACCCAACCAAAAAAGACTTTTTAGTAAGGATTCAGTCCAAAAATAACACTCAGCCTTTTAAAAACCTGCCCATGTCCTTTCAGGACTCACTGGTTTTCTAATAAAACCTGTCTCCAATGATGCGTTACAGTAGTTTCAGTGGAGATTCCTAATTAAATCAGGACAGGCCTGAAACTTGTCTGCGTGTTCTTACCATTCTGCTCTTTGTCCTGATAATTTGAGTGAATATAAACCACTGAAGCTATATCAGGAGCATGGACTAGCTGGCTAGTGCTCTAAATGGAAAATAAACTCTATAAAATACCCTGTCTCCCTGTTTTTCTCCAAGATGCAGAGGAATCTGGCAGAAGGAAATCAAATCTTCAGCCTCTCAGACAGAACAAGGACTGATGTATCTATTAGAGCCCAGCAGATACAGTACATCACCATGGCCGATAGTGTCAGGAGATATGAGTTTAAAGATGCCTGGTGGAGTTTTTGGCTGTCGGTGGCACTAAGGAGCAAAGTTTTCATGAGCAGGTCCCCGTTATGTTTATATCTTGTGCACAGAGACAATCATCAAAAAACTGTTTACAAGAAAACATCACTGTGTACTTTCAATACTTTAATGCAGATACTGTTTCTATATTAGCATTGGTTTATATGTTGTTAGGCCATATATATTATTGACCCTGTATTCTAGAAATTAGTGTCATAGATAATTAAGTTTGTTTTTCAACTGTTAAACATTTGTTAATGTGAAAGAAATGAATACTGGGTTATTACTATTCTGCTTCAGTTATTATCAGCTGAAATGATTTCATAATGAATCTACCCAAGCCTTCAGGTGCACAAGGATGAAAATGCAGAAGAGGAGGAAAAGAGAGCACAACATAGGTAGGCATCTCATCTTTTGTTAACATAAGAATGCTGTGTTTTGTGAAGACTATTCATTTGTAGTAGCTGGCTAAGTAGTAATAGAGCTAATGCTAGATTGTGCTGCAACGAAAGCTTCTAGACTCAGATACTGATTAAAGGAAATGAATCTGGATGGGAAGAAGTATTCAGATCCTTTAGTAAAGTAAAAGTACCAATACGGCGAAGTAGAAATGCTCTGCTATAAGTGAAAGTTCTGCAGCAAAAATGCTACTAAACACAAAACAGTTTTCAATTTTTGAACTTTTTCTGTGATCTTTGATTTGTGCTGAGATATTTAATCACTTAAAAATGTATTGAAATGGAATCATGTGATAAGTTTAGAGGGAAGAATACCTATTTGGTGGAGCTAGTAACAACTCACAGACATCTGCTATATGACCGTGAAAACCACTGGTTTAATCTTTAACAATGTGTTATGTTTTAAGAGCTTGTTATATTTAGAGCCCAGCTGATATAGCAGTTGGCAGATTTTACCAATGCCTAACCTCATATAGGGCACCAAAATGGCTAGAGCTGGCCCTGTAGACCGGGCGGTATCTGATAACAGAATAACCCAACAAGGCTGAAGTTCGCTCTGGTAAAACACACTGTTCACGATTAAAACATGAACTTTTACCAAACATGGAAGCATCATTTCATAGCTAAAACAGAGGTGTGCAT
Source organism: Istiophorus platypterus (assembly GCA_016859345.1). NCBI lineage: Eukaryota > Metazoa > Chordata > Actinopteri > Istiophoriformes > Istiophoridae > Istiophorus > Istiophorus platypterus. The sequence goes on from CM029121.1 coordinate 2,386,809, forward strand.
AAATGCTGCTATCAGGGAAGGTTAAACACCTGTAATGGTAACAATGCTCTTTTCCTATTTAGCACCTTTCCTCACAAGGTGACAATGCTTCACAAAGTGCAAGCCAGCAGGAAGGAGTAAAACAGCAGAGAACAGAACACCAACAACACACGCACAAAGTAAACTCACTTTATAGGCCCTGTTACTTTGTAATGACTGTGTAACTACTTGCACACAGACCACATGTGTAGCAGTAACTGATAGAAATGGGAGGTCTTCTAGTGGTAACCAAGAGAAACTCATACATTTTACTTGTGACCCCAAGCTTTTTAGAGAAAGACCTCCGTGAACTGGTCTGGAGCTTTAACTTGTAGTGTTACAGTTTGATTTATTATTGATCGGTGAACCATATCCTCTCTACGTGAGGCGACTCATGGCGAACTTAACGTGACCTGACTTTTAATGGTAGTTGGTAAATAATTAAACAGGCCTGTGTCTGATAAGGCGTCAAGGTGAGCACCGATATCCCGTCGTCCCTAAAAAACAACAGTTTCTAACAATGTCTCGTTTTAAGTGGACTGGGGCCCACTCGGCCTGTCCTAGTTCAGCATCAAGGTCAGAGACTTGGCCCCTGTTCAACAGGGGACATGTGTCCACAATGCGACGACGGCGCATTAAAGTCGAGAGTCCCACTTTCACAACATCGAAGCTCCGCGGTGCTGTCTAAAAACTGCGGAATCAGTCCTGAGCTCGGCGTATTAATGAGGCTTTTGGAGGATGCAGTCTGTGGCCCTGCTATTTATGTCCGAGCTGACAGATGTCTACGTGTTGAAATTAGGCGGAATAATGGCGAGATACTGACGCACTTATCAAAAGTGTTGAAAACAATCTGGTTTGATGACTTATCGATATCAGCATTGGGCGCGGAAATGGAGATAATCAACATTTCATATAAAAACTAATGAATATCTGTCGTATGGAAGAAGTGAGACTAGGTAAAGTTTGGCGCCGGTAAGTCAAAGTCAGCCCCCGCGGCAGCACCACGCTCCGTCGGATCAGCCAAAATGCGCAGCGGCGCATGGTGCGCGTCGACAGGTGGAGGAGGGAGACGGCGGCCGATGCACAGCCCGGTGCGGGAACAAGTGTGTCGGGCGAGGGTGCCCACCGAGCTCATGTTCGGTCTGTAAGGTGGACGGGAACTCACCCCCGCAGTCACAGTGTGTTTGGCAGGTTTGGACGACACATTGGCCACAGGGATCAGCTGAGTCCTCAGCGCGCTCCTGAACAACCGGGACGCGGTGGGCAGAGACATGACGACGGTTCGGTGCTGCGGGCACGAACGAGGCGGAGGAGGAGGACGAGGAGGAGGACAGGGAGGCACAACGAGGAGGTCTGCCGATGCTGATACTGCTGGGCTTACTTTCAGTTTTAGTCTACGCGCGACCAGGAGCAATGTGTCTGCGGGTGTGTGTGCGGGTGTATATATATGTGTGTGTGTGTGTGTGTGTGAGAGAGAGAGAGAGAGAGAGAGAGAGAGAGACTGCGCCTTACGCTGACGGCCTGAGGCTACGTCAGATCTGAATTGGCCGACTCACCTCCGGGTATATGACACCGTGACCGACGCGCCGGACGCGTCCTCGTCTGACCCCCTGCTTTCAGCTGCTGTGGACCTCCTCATTGAGCCGCAGACCCCAGGAGCCAAACCCTTTAGTCTAAGATTACACGATGAAGCCATGAGAGGTCATATTAATGAAAATTATCAGCTCTGCCATATTTACACACCAGCTCATACAGTGAGATCAACTCCAGGCCAGTATCTGAGACAGTTTACTGGACTCTGTCTACTCTGTGCAACTCTATAGCGCATGGAAAACCCCACAGTTAGCTCACTCCACAGATGATACAAAACAAGGGGCAGTTGTAGTGATTCGTGGAAGTAGTAGTAGTAGTAACAGTATATGTAGTAGAACTCAGTTGTCAGCTGTTGGCATCGAGGTCAGTACAGTTGTAGCTCTGAGGTAATGTCATCCTTTAGTGGATCATCGGTAAAGCGTTCAATAATCACACAGACTGAACACCTTCCTCATACTGCATGTACACACAGAGATTGTTAATAAGAACAGCTGTACACCTGCTTGTTCAGGAAATTATTCAGTCGATCTATTATGTAGCAGCTGTGCAATTCATAACATCAAGCAGATACAGGTCAGGAGCTTCAGTTAATGTCACATCAAACATCATAATTGGAGAAAAAAATGTGTTCTCAATGACTTTGACCATATCATGATTGTTGGTTTCAGATCAGCTGGTTTGAGTATTTCTGAAACTGCTGATCTCCAACAAGCTCTAGAGTTTTTACTCAGGATGGACCTGAAAACAAAAAAGCTTCTCAGGATGAACAACATGTCCAAGGGGTCGAATGAGGTGAATGAGCTACAACAGCAGAAAACCACATCAGGTTCCAGTCCAGTCAACCAAGAACAGAAACCTGAGGCTGCAGTGGACACAGGTTCACCAGAACTGGACAGTTGAAGACTGGAAGCGTAGCCTGGTCTGATGGATCTAGATTTCTGCTGAGGTGTGCAGGCGGTAGTCTCAGAGTTTGGGATCAAAAGCATGAATCCATGGATCCAGCATGCCCTGTATCAACAGGCTGGACTGGCGGTGGTGGTGTAATGGTGTGGGGACGTTTTCTTGACACACTTTAGGCTCCTTAATACCAGTCAGTTGTGGCTTCAGTATAAATGTGAAGCTGACAAATCTGCAGAAATGGTTTGATGCAAACATGTCAACATGGAGCAGAATCTCAGAGGAAAGTTCCCAACATCTTGTTGAATCCAGGCCATGAAGAACTGAGGACAGTTTAAGAGCAAAGTGAGGACCTACCCAGTAATAATGTGGTTTTCCTGATAAAGTGCTCACTGAGTGTATTGTATGACTTTAACTCTTTACATTTATTTAAGGTGAAGGTAAGCATGTTTCTCTGCAGTGTTCAGTAATATTTTCATTAATCTATCCTAAATCACAACTTTTCGATTTAGATGTGGTTATTAGATGTGTAATGACTGAAGCCTTTCATACATTAACATTCAAGGTGAGAGCCCCATGCTCGAAAGAGTATTGTCTGGCTAAATGTGGGAGGAAGAAAGACTGAAGCAATAAAGAAATATGAAATTTAAATTTTCAAACTTTTCACTTGATGATTTCCAAACATTATCATCAAGCATTCTGAATGATGCTTGTAATTTATTTCTTAACAATGGAACTAACTTTTACATTGTGTTTAATGTCTACCTGGAAAAAAATACATGATAAAATCAGTGAAGCAACCTATTTAAAGAAAGAATGAACTAACTAACTCAGAGTAGTCCTGTAACATCAGCTTCAACAAAATGATACACGTTAGAGTACTCCCACTATTACTAACCAGAAAACGGCTCAGTAGAGCGCAGGCCTCCACCAAAACCAATGTCAAACATGTACACCAGACTTTGGAGATAAAAAATAAAGATTTCTGGTAAATGATCTGGACCTGCCCCAATATGAATTACGTTCTTCCCTGGCCCGTGACCAATCCCTCCACCCAGTTCAGATCAAATCGGTTAAGTGTTTTTGTGTGATCCTGCTGACACATAAACCAACCAACCAACCTAGTAAACAAACGAACAAGCAAACAAACAAGACTTATCATAAAACCTCCTTGACCGAGGTCATTCCTGAGTTTAATCGACTCAGATGGACAACTAAAAAACAACTGAGAGGAAGTGGGAACTTTATGGATATAATATCGTGACATTCTGGGAAAATAAGTGGGGATGCAGCAGGCAAAACACATTACAAAAACATATGGGGTGAGTTCCGGCACTCATCCCCATTATCATTATTACTGTCGTTGTTGTTAATGTCTGGGAGCCGTAGCAGCAGAAGGCTGTGTCATCTTGTAATAGTTCGGCGGACCTGCAGAGGCCAGAAATCCGCCGAGCATGAGTCGACGCCGCCACATCGGAGGCGGAGAAGAAGGACGCTGCTGCCTCCAGGAAGCGATGGGAGCCGCCTGGATGCCTGCGGCGGTCTGATGTGTCCAGTAAACCGAGCAGCGCATCGCCGGTAAGTCGCCGACGTTCAGGGTTTTAGCGGCTTCATCGGGTGGTCGGGACACGGCGCCCCGGAGGACACGGCCCCGTAGCGTTAGCTAGGCTACGGGGTGGATGTCGACTGTCTCCTGTGTGAGGGACACGTCCGTCCATCATTTAACGTCCACCCTGCTTCCTGGCGTGTTAATTAGCTGTAGCATTACTCCAGACGCTCTCGGTCGCCGTTAACTGAGCGGGCCGAGGCGTTGGTTGGTAGTTTGAGGTTTAAGCAGTGACATGTTGGGTCTTGTCCCGGTGTTCGCCGACTACGGGCTAAACTTTGGGGCTACTCGTCTGAACTCCCGGTGGCTGCGGTGCCGTGCGGTGCCGTGCGGGGCCGTGCGGGGCCGTGCGGGGCCGTGCGGGGCCGTGCGGGGCCGTGCGGGGCCGTGCGGGGCCGTGCGGGGCCGTGCGGGGCCGTGCGGGGCCGTGCGGTGCCGTGCGGGGCCGTGCGGGGCCGTGCGGGGCCGTGCGGGGCCGTGCGGGGCCGTGCGGGGCCGTGCGGGGCCGTGCGGGGCCGTGCGGGGCCGTGCGGGGCCGTGCGGGGCCGTGCGGTGCCGTGCGGGGCCGTGCGGGGCCGTGCGGGGCCGTGCGGGGCCGTGCGGGGCCGTGCGGGGCCGTGCGGGGCCGTGCGGGGCCGTGCGGGGCCGTGCGGGGCCGTGCGGGGCCGTGCGGGGCCGTGCGGGGCCGTGCGGGGCCGTGCGGGGCCGTGCGGGGCCGTGCGGGGCCGTGCGGGGCCGTGCGGGGCCGTGCGGGGCCGTGCGGGGCCGTGCGGGGCCGTGCGGGGCCGTGCGGGGCCGTGCGGGGCCGTGCGGGGCCGTGCGGGGCCGTGCGGGGCCGTGCGGGGCCGTGCGGGGCCGTGCGGGGCCGTGCGGGGCCGTGCGGGGCCGTGCGGGGCCGTGCGGGGCCGTGCGGGGCCGTGCGGGGCCGTGCGGGGCCGTGCGGGGCCGTGCGGGGCCGTGCGGGGCCGTGCGGGGCCGTGCGGGGCCGTGCGGGGCCGTGCGGGGCCGTGCGGGGCCGTGCGGGGCCGTGCGGGGCCGTGCGGGGCCGTGCGGGGCCGTGCGGGGCCGTGCGGGGCCGTGCGGGGCCGTGCGGGGCCGTGCGGGGCCGTGCGGGGCCGTGCGGGGCCGTGCGGGGCCGTGCGGGGCCGTGCGGGGCCGTGCGGGGCCGTGCGGGGCCGTGCGGGGCCGTGCGGGGCCGTGCGGGGCCGTGCGGGGCCGTGCGGGGCCGTGCGGGGCCGTGCGGGGCCGTGCGGGGCCGTGCGGGGCCGTGCGGGGCCGTGCGGGGCCGTGCGGGGCCGTGCGGGGCCGTGCGGGGCCGTGCGGGGCCGTGCGGGGCCGTGCGGGGCCGTGCGGGGCCGTGCGGGGCCGTGCGGGGCCGTGCGGGGCCGTGCGGGGCCGTGCGGGGCCGTGCGGGGCCGTGCGGGGCCGTGCGGGGCCGTGCGGGGCCGTGCGGGGCCGTGCGGGGCCGTGCGGGGCCGTGCGGGGCCGTGCGGGGCCGTGCGGGGCCGTGCGGGGCCGTGCGGGGCCGTGCGGGGCCGTGCGGGGCCGTGCGGGGCCGTGCGGGGCCGTGCGGGGCCGTGCGGGGCCGTGCGGGGCCGTGCGGGGCCGTGCGGGGCCGTGCGGGGCCGTGCGGGGCCGTGCGGGGCCGTGCGGGGCCGTGCGGGGCCGTGCGGGGCCGTGCGGGGCCGTGCGGGGCCGTGCGGGGCCGTGCGGGGCCGTGCGGGGCCGTGCGGGGCCGTGCGGGGCCGTGCGGGGCCGTGCGGGGCCGTGCGGGGCCGTGCGGGGCCGTGCGGGGCCGTGCGGGGCCGTGCGGGGCCGTGCGGGGCCGTGCGGGGCCGTGCGGGGCCGTGCGGGGCCGTGCGGGGCCGTGCGGGGCCGTGGGACTTTAAACGACGATGGAGTTTCAAAACAAATGTTTAACTTTAGTCCTACGAGTGCTGCGCTATCCAAACTGACATGGAGACCAGTGTCTTCCGGGGTTTTAGATCCAGAAAACTACATGTATGAAAAAGTGGTGGGTATCGGTCCAAATATTAAAATACATACTACTACTGCAGGTAAATGGCACCAGAAGATGAATTAAAATCACGTCATTGTTAAATGGTGTTGAGTTGGTGGCAGGTGCTGGGTCATACAAATGTGTCTGAAAGTGTTAGTACCCATATCACTCATTGAAACAATGCTCTGCTTCTCCTGGAAAGGGTTGATTAAAGTCATGTCATTCATACCTGCATGCCTTTAGTCTGCCGTAGAATAAAACAAAATAGCTGCGAAAGAGATTAATTATTGCTTATTCCACAAAGACATCCTGAAATGGCCTGGACAAAATAGTTGGTGCCACCTTAGATGTGGTGATACATGAGAGAACTATAGTGATATTTCAAGCAGATTATTGTCATTAATTAGTATCACAGGTCTCTGTCAATCTTTAATTGCGGCTATTCAGCCTATTTAAATGCAGAAAAGTTCTTACACATGTTCCTGTGACCACAGCAGCTATTATTATTCAGTTTAGGGTCCATGGGCCTGTAGCCAACCTCTCTGGATGTGGCTGCAAAAACTGACCCCAGATTAGACAAAGAGTTTGAATGGTGGAAAAGGAACCAAGGAAACTTCAAAACATATCAAGCTGATCTCTGAGTTCAGGTACAACAGTGTCCAGTTGCAACACATGTCACTTTCTGAATGTAAGTGGTCTCAATGGAAGAAGACCCAGGAAGATCCCACTTTTGAGACAGAAACATTTAAAAGCCAGACAGGAGTTTGGTTAAAATGTATATGGACAAACCATGTTGTTTCTGGGTGAATGTCCTTTGAAAAGGTGAAACCAGATTGGAGTTTTTTGGTAAATCACATCAACTCTATGTTCATAGAAAAAAAAAATGGAATAAAGCTTTGCCGTGTCTGGCACTGGGAACCTTGAATCTTTGCAGGGCACAAAGACATTAAAAGTTTATCAAGGCGTCCTGGAGCGCAACTGCTGCCCAGCATCGGAGCTCTCTCTCAGGTCAGAAGAATGACCTAAAACATTCTGCACAGCTAAAAGCAGCCATGAAAGGAAGAGAACGGAACAGATCTGAAGTGGCCTGCTATGAGTCCTGATCTTAATCTAACTGAACATCTATGGAAGGAGCTCCCATCAAACCTGAGAGAACTGGTGCAGTTTGCTAAGGAAGAGTTTGGCCAATCTACCAGCTGAGAAGGGTAGAGATCTTAAAAGCTAAAAAAAGTTTCTGATTTCATTGATTTCCTCAAAAGGGTGTTATACAGAATATTGAGTTAAGGGTCCCAGTATTTTTGTCCATGTCTTTGGTCAGTTTGTACTTATTTCAGAGTGTTTTAAGTGGAATAGTACCAACACTTTTAGGCACATCTGTCTCTAATCCTGTGTCATCTCTGTCACTTTCATATGTTCACTCACCCCTCACATTCAGTTCTTTTCCTTAATCTCATTTTTGTGTTTCCTGATCTCTACAAATGGTGAGCTTGTCATCCTCGTTCTCTCCTTGCAGTCCTGCCCCTCTCTCTGCTCTCTTTTGTCATCTCTCTCCATCTTTTCCTGCTGCCCAGTCTTCAGCACACCAATCCCCCTCCTTTTACCTAAAGATGAGAAAGGAATTAACGATGAGAATCTATTTATAAGATTATACAAGCATGTAGTTAAGTTACAAGCTATCAAATAATCAAATCAATAAATATTTAACGGTGAGTTATAGTGAGACAACCTAACCTCATCATGAGGACTTAAATATTTCCAGTTTAGCAGTCAAGGATGTAGTCTGCAGTCTCGGGCTCAGATTGATAAGTGGATGTGAGGACAGTTTTAATATATGTAAATGAAAATAATAGATCTTCTACCCGGTGGACACTATAGCCTTGTAACTGCAGTTTTAACCCCACAAGACCAAAACCCACCCCCCGAGAATGAACTGTCAAGCTCAACATCCCTTAAATGTTATTGATTCAAATGAAATATAACACATTTTTTTTATTTCAACACTGCAACAGTGCACCTGCAGCTCCTTGGTATTAAAGGGGAGATTCAGTAAAGTGCACAGGCAGTGTCAAATCATGTCATGTGATGAAGTTAAGTTACTTTAAAAAAAAAAGTTAAAAGAATCAATCCATCCAGCTCCACTGTGACAAGCAATGAAACTTTTGGCTGACATTATGATATTAAGCATATTATGATCATTGAATCTAGTTTGTTGTGCAGTAGTTGTACCTTCATAGTCGGCCCTAAGGCAGTAGTTCCCAAACATAAGGTAGAAGTCTCAGATAATTCAGCCAGATGTTGGTTATCATGTAATTCAGCACTGACCCTGGTTCAATGCCCTGTAAAATCAAAGGAGGTGGTGATTCAAAGCAGGTATTGCAGTAGAATTTGAACTAAAACCTGTGGTAGGTTTCAACACAATCACCAACCTCAACTATTTGATTTGCATGCAAAAACGTGGAATTGTTCCTTTTTAAAAAAAAAAAAATCAAAAGGGAATCAAAGGCTATGATATGTAGTTTTTAAAGATGGTGCTATTTCTCTTTTACCCATTTGAATATTGCTTAAGAAAGAATAGAGAAAATCCTCAAAAGGTGACCTCAGAACATTTTTTCACTATGATTATTTACAGTAAATTCCAGGCGGTTCTGTATTGGAAAAAAAAGGTATTATGTCCTGAGTACAGCATGTAAAAATGAGATGCAAAAGCATGGAAATGAGGTGCATTTTCATTTCCAATTTATATTAACATTTCAACATAAGAAGTTCCAGGCTTCCACAACTTGAGCCTGGAGTAAAATAACATTGTAAAGTTATTTCTTCCCAATTATGTCAAATCTTGCACTTGTAGAAAAGGTGTTAGACATTTCAGATGAACATTACTGAGGTCCTGCACATGTGCTGTAATTACTGACACTTGCATTGTTCGAACACTAGATGGCAGTCATTCCTCACATTTGGCTTGTGGTGGACTTTACCACGAGCTTAGCTCCAAGTACAATTTAGTTTTCCCTAAGTGAACACTGACTTTGTTTCCTGTTGGAATAGACTGAATAGATTCTGCCTGCTCTGAGAAGGCCAATTCAATTAAAAAAACTATTGAATATATCAAAAATGCCTAGCAAGATAATGTTTTCCTGTAATTTTACGTTAGTTATGAGTCCAAGTATTCACCACCTTGGAAATTTTCATTTTTCCTTTTAACCTATTGAATTATAGTGGATGTAATGGGGCACTTTTGGCACTGATACATAGAAGGGCACGTTTAATGTTAAAATGATGAGGAAATTTCTTCCAGTTGATCTGGATTTTATTTGTTTCTATGTAGCAAAAAACTAAGAGGAAAAATAATCCCAACTACAGATGAAAGAACAGGCCCAGTATAGATGGTAGTAAGAGTCATTCTCAGCATTAGAGAACCCACTTGCAGATTTTCAGCATAATTCAAAAACACAGAATGGTTTTCCTAAATCCTTACAAACTCTTAAGTGTAAGGTCCAAGAATTTTCAGTTGAATGATATTAGTAACATAGTTGTTTTTTTATGTTTTAGCCAATTACCTACACTGACCTTTAATCTATACTTATTATTGCTGACTTTTCTGAGAAAAATGTTATGAAAATAAAAGAAAAAATAAGAAACAATATGCAAAGATGGGTATTATGATTAAACGATACTGTATATACAATGAATTTATCCTGGTAATAATTTGGGTATAAGCATGTGTCCAAAGTCTGATATACCTTATTCATCTGTGCCATAGAGCACTATTGTTTCACAAAAACTATTAAAACACATCACTGATTCACACTGCTGTACTGGGTGACATGATACTTCATCACCATGAACATACACACTGAAGTTTATTTAGACTAAGACTCACTCCAACCACACGAACCTGTTGCCAAATATGCTCCCTACAGCACCAAATGTGGATTAATCCGCCGCTGAAAGTAGTCCCCAACAAATGCACTTTTTACTCCTGTTTGAGTTACTTTTGTTTAGCTTTGACACAACAATAAAGGTTGATTAAATGTTGTTTTGATGATCTGGCACAAGCAAGATCCACATCACCGCAAGTCACTTTTCATTATGCACTCAACTGTATTTAAACCAATAGCTACCTGGAAAGTAGGAAATCTATAAGATAACAGTATCTTTTCCATAGCGCTAATGGTGGCTGTTAACACTTCCTCGTGTTGATGTTAATGTTTTTTTTTTTTGTAGGTCTGTCAAGTGGATGCTGCTTTCACTACCTCCTGGTCTCCATCCTCCCATTTTAGCTGAGCATCACCTCCTTGTGTGTGCAAGTTGATTGTGTGCACTCGACTGTACCTGTTCAGTACATGCATGAATTTCTATGAATACACTCTAGGCCTGTGTTTGTGTGTGTGTGTGTGTGTGTGTGTGTGTGTGTGTGTGTGTTTGTGTGAGTGTGTCACCCTTAGGCAGTGTATGTGAGTGTGTGTGTGTGTGTGTGTGTGTGTGTGTGTGTGTGTGTGTGTGTGTGTGTGTGTGTGTGTGTCTGTCTCATTCCCTCCCGGTCCACCATGTCCCCTTATCCCTTGGCGTTCCAACTGAATCCTTCAGTTTGTCTTCACCTCCTCTGCCTGCTGCTGCTCCTCACTGATGCCTCCTCCAGAGGATTTGAGGCTGTCCCACTTCAACCCGACCCTCTAACCCGGATCGACACAGCACAAGGTGAAAACATTTTTTGAACATTTGAAGCCAGATTAGTGTATTTTTGTTTGTACAACATTGTGAAAAAAGGAAAGGAGCACCTTCCAAAATTTTTCTGAGCGCTCAAGAGAGTTGAGTGCTCAGAAAACCTTTACCAAGATCCCAGACCACAATTAGATTGTTAGGGCTATGACTTGTTCACACAAAGCTTACTTGATTATTGTTTTTGTCTATGACTTTTTAACTAGGTGTTTGGTGCATCCACCATATAGCCTGTATGGAATTTAAGTGGATTTTATGTGCATACATGATGTTTTTCAAATGGCTAATAAAGATGGTTTGTAAGAATCTTTTACAGAGCCATACTGGCTAAAGTCTTTGCAGAGTGTTTAGAACATACTGAACATCTGGATGGATTATTCTGAAAGAGTTGTTTGAGAAGTTGCGATTTTTGGTTCTCTTGATTTGCAATAAGTACTTGTCACCAATGGAATGTAGTTACCCTCAACAGCAGGTTAATGCCACAAGTTAAGACCGGTGAGATTACTGGAAAAACTGAGCCATCAATCCAACAGGATCCTGTCAGGGACACATTACTGTGTTTACAGTAAGATGACAAGTACTACAGAGCAATAGGTATTTGTACAGGTCAGTGGAATTCATTTCTGCACTGGTTTTATAACAGAACTTTAAACAAACAGATGTAGAGGCTAATACACCAAATCCATGATGAGAGAATATAGCTGCATCTTAATTTTGCAAAGTTTCTGTCATTTCTAACAGTGTTGAAGCTTTTACACTCTTGCTCCATCACGTCAACTAAGAATAACCTTGGGCAACTCTTGGATGACAATTGGAAATGAAAATTATTCCCATGCTGTTTCTTATTAAAAAATAGTCCACACACTGTTAATTAGCTCCCATGACTATAAAAGCAACCTTTTGGTCAGATGGACCTTATCAGGCATAAACTACTTTTCTCCTCCTCTCTCCTCCCCTCTCTGCTTTTAACCTTATATGTGTATTATGTATTCATAATAGTTTGTTCCACTTATTCTAAATTTTCCTACAAGTGTATCACTGTTTATTTCACTTCACACTAAATACTTAATCCCTGGTTCTGATACCTTTTAATTAACAGCTCCTCCTCTTTCACATGAACATAGTTGTAGCTGGATGGAGAATTACCTTAACCAGCTCCATGACACCTTTTTTCGAACCAGTGTCAGGCTCAGTGAAGCCAGGTAACCTAAAGAGAGCCAGAATAGTCAGAACTTACCCCATAGTACAGACCCTGATCACATCATGCATATGTGTATGCGTTTGCATTGTTGAAAAGCAACATAAACAGATCTGTTTTGTGCCCATCTTCCCATATCAAATGAAGACGACATACAGTGGGCTCATGACAGACCAACAGGCTTGAATTGAAAGATCACATAAGTGAACTGGCATGTGATTGAAGTACACAACTTACCAATATATTCTTGTTTCTCACAATTTTAAATTTTTAATTCCCTCTACACTGTAATTCTTGTCACTGCTTAGACAGACATTTACAATTAGATCCATAAGTATTTGGACAGTGACACAATTTTCATAATTTTTCCTCTGTATGCAACCACAATGGATTTGAAAGGAATTGATCAAGATGTGATTTAAGTGTAGATTTTCAGCTTTAATTCAAAGGGTTTAACAGAAATATTGCATAAACCATGTAGGAATTACAGCCATTTATATACATAGTCCCTCTGAGAACCTCAGAGCTAATTGGACAAACCAACATAAGTAAATATTAACAATATTTTTTATATTTGGATGAAAATCCTTTGCCATCAATCACTGCCTGAAGTCCGGAACCCATGAACATCACCACCATATGCTGAGTTTCCTCCCTTGAGATGCTTTGCCAGGTCTTTACTGCAGCTGCCTTCAGTTGCTGCAGGTTTGTGGGTCTTTCTGCCCTCAGTTTTGTCTTCACTAAGTGAGAGCATGCTCAGTTGGGTCGAGATCAGTTGACTGATTAGGCCTTTGTGTTGGCTCTTGTGTTGCTTTCACAGTATGTTTTGGGTCATTATCCGGCTGCACTGTGTAGCAACATCCTATCAGTTTAACAGCATTTGGCTGAATCTGAGCAGATAGTAGAGCCCTGTATACTTCAGAGTTCATCCTGCTGCTTCTATCAGCAGTCAAATCATCAGTAAAAACCAGTGACCCAGTTCCATTAGCAGCCGTATATGTCAAGGCCACAACACTGTCTCTACAATGTTTGACAGATGATGTGGTTGCTTTGGATCAGGAGCTGTTTCTTCTCCTTCTCCATCCTCTTCTCTTCCCATCATTCTGGTACCGGTTCATCTTGGTTTCATCTGTCCAGGGAATCTTGTTCCAGAACTGTGCAAGATTTATAGATGTTTTCTGTTAAAGTCTTATCCGGCCTTTCTGTTCTTGAGTGTGACCAGTGGTTTGCACCTTGTGATAAACCCTCTATTTTCATTAATGAAGGCGTCTCCTGATTGTAGACTTTGACAATGATACATCTTCCTCATGGAGATTATTGTTGACCTGACCAGATTTTGTGAAGGGTTTTTTATTCAGGAAGGAAAGAATTCTGTGATCATCCACTTTTTCTTCTTTCAGGCCTTTTGGTGATGCTGATATCACATAGGTTATTGCAGTTCATTCCTTCCGTTTAAGAATTAACCAAATTGTTGATTTTGCCACTTCTAAAGTTTCTTCCATCTGTCTGTTAGCTTTGTGTAGTTTTTTCAGCCTCTTTAATTTGCATCAACACTTTTTTGGAATGCATATTAGAGGTTCCCATGAACAGCTGCCAAATTCACTTGTCCAATTACTTTTGAGCCTCTGAAAATTAGGGATTGTGTATAAAAATGGTTGTAATCCCTAAACAGTTAATTTAAATTTTTTTGTTAAATCCCTTGAATTAAAGCTGAAAGTCTATACTTCAACCGCATCTCAGGTCATTACTTTCAAATCCACCGTGTGTAGTGTACAGAGGCTAAATTACGAAAATTTTCCAAATGTCCATAGAATGTGTTTACATCCACTTAGTAACCTGTTATCTGTTTCAGAAAGCAGGGTTAACCAACTCTGAACCTAATCCTGAACTCTGAATCGATTAACCTGAAATGGGAAACTTGAGGGTTTTTTTTATTCCAAAGCAGCTGCTCAGAGTTCGTCTAATTAATGCTCAATGCTCACTCTGAGTTAGGCAAGTGCATGCATTTAAAAAAAAAAAAAAAAAAAATCATCAATGGACTCCAATACTACAGTCCACCATAGCAACAGGTAGATAAAGAGCAGAGCTGGCATTTTAATCCAGTGGCTCGAGAAATATGAATGCATGCCAATGAGGATTATGTGCATTTATCTTTAAAAAACACAGCAGTGAAAGAGCCTGAGTTGGAGAAAAGAATAAATTAAGACTATTACATTTTATTCAGTTTAGTCCAGTCATTCATTGTTTACCAGACCTGAATTTCCACAATGGATGGAAAAAATGATGGAATACTACTGTATGTTACATTAAAATTTTAATTGTTTTTTTTTCCTTATTTCCTTTTTCATTTTTGAAAAATTTAAATTTTAAAATGTTTGCCTTATATTTAATATTGGTGGAGATTGGTAGCAAGCATTTTCTATAGTTCTATTCTTGTTTTTGAGCTTAGTCATTAATTAGATTTATTGTTCCCCAGGTGACAATGGTAACATCAGTGAAAATCCAGCTAAGAATTCCTCAGAGACCAGTTCCAGTGCTGTCCAACCACAGTCCACTATCTTAGACACGAACAACACTAGTAGGATCTTCAGTGCGACCGAAGACCAGTCCCCTCAGAACTCCTCTTCATCCAACACCCCCTTGTCTGTCAGCTACAAATTAAATGAATATTCAGGAGCGGATCATTTGTCGACAGCCTCAACATCCAATAAGCAGCCAGTATCTCAAGACCATCAACCTCGATCACCAGAGACAGTCACTCAGCCAGCAGCTCTTCATCCCTCTAGCACTCAGACTGCTCCTAGTGGATCCATTACAAGTACTGGTGCTATGACATCCATCACTGCCAGGCCTGATATGAATGAATATGCAGCCACTGTACTGGTGAATTCTATAACCCCAACACCAACAACGTCTACCACAGGAAACACAACACCAACATCTACAACAGGAAACACAACACTAACGTCTACAACAACAAAAGGAACTACAACAATACCAACATCTAAATTAACAACAACAACAACAATACCAACGTCTACAACAACAACAGGAACCACAACAACACCAACATCTACAACAACAACAACAACAACAACAGGAACCACAATGACACCAACTTCTACAACTAGAACCTTAACACCAGTGTCTACAACAACAGCCCCTCGCCCTTCTACAACAGCAAAAGTAACAACCACACTAACAAGTGCTAACACAGTTGTTACTATTACTACAACCAGAGGTACAATGATGACAGCTCCATCATCATCATCCTCAGCTGCCTTGCCACAGCCAAATGCCCCAAGTACTGGGATGCCACCAATTCAGACCAACTTTTCATCCACAAGACCCTCTACTATAACCGTTACCAGTGCCATTACTCCTGCCAATCACAATGAACCGGTTACCTCGGGAACAAGAGTGTCCATGGTAGAGGTAGAAGGGGGTGCTCTTACCAGGCAGCTGGTGGATACAGCATCTTTACTTGCTGTCCTGCTCTTTGGCCTGCTATTCTTCTTGGTCACAGTGGCTGTATTTGTCACACAGGCCTATGAGAGCTACAGGAGGAAGGACTACACCCAGGTGGATTACCTGATCAATGGCATGTACACAGACTCAGGGGTGTGAGGGCGGAAGGGGCTTAGCACAACTTTTGGAGATTTTTTTGGGATTGGAGTCAGAGACTCTTCATGGAAGATCCAGAGGATGGTAACGCGCTGGTGCTGTGAATTCACGAGGTGATCCAGTTCCGCTCTTAGACAGTTCAGGGAGAAGTAAGAATGGACTAAACTGACCAACAGCTCACTGAACATACTCTAAAGCAGTCTTTGATCTGTTTTATCACAAATTAGCCACTTAATGAATTATTCTCTCTCGCTTCTTTTTCTTTGATGGTTTGAATGTGCAGTTTGGCTTTTTCCATTTTTGCCTGATTTTAGGAAACATTAATGCTTGTTACCCAAATGTATATCCGGTTCCATGAGTACATGACAGACTCTCCCTCACATTGCTGGTCAGTCCAGCTGTAGCTGGTTCCAGGGTGGCTGGACCAATCATGATCCTTACAAAGGTCAACCGGGTGATCCAGCCAGCTGAGGTTTAATTTTCAGGAGAGCTGGTTCGTTTCTTATGATTAAAAAAAAAGGTCCTTTTTGGTTTTTTTTTTGTTTTTTGTTTTGTTGGTTGTTTTTGTTTTGAATAATTTATAGATGAAAAATTTGAAATATGTTTTTGGGTTATTGTCTCTTTGCAGATGAATGTAGTCACACAGAAGTCTTGTGCTCATTAAGGATGAGGGCTGTCACTTTCAAAAATTGAAGTTCAGATGAATTATGTGTTAGTTTGAGTTTAGTCTCAAATTTTGAATAGAAAGTTGACAGCCCTATTAAGGACCAAAGAATACTTGTGAATACTAAAGCTGAGATATGAATTTCATCTTCTGCTAATAACTAATTACATATTCCACATAAAAAGACCACAGAAATGAGTAAATTCACAAATAAATTTAAAAGCAATGTTCAACAGCAAACCTGGACCCTCAACTTGCTGAACTTAAAAACATCAGCACTGAGCTTCGGGAAATGGTGGGACTTCTAGATCACAATCACAGGCGTACCTGACAACTTTTGAAAGGATAACTCTCTTTATTGTAACTTCAGTCTTTTCTAGCTTTGGCCATAAATTCTATCGGGTAATGTAATATTGTACTTATCAAGGTAATCACTGAGATCTGGGAACACAACTTAACACCCCCTGAACCACCTGCTTTTGCTGTCCTCCAGTTACCTTCTGGCCTTACTGCAGTGATGTAAGAGTTTACTCCAGGATATGACAGCACACTGACATCGCGTTTGCCTGCAGTCACGGGAAATCTCACCAAAGCAAACACAAGCAGTCAGATGATCAGACAGGTTGGACTAACACAAACCTTTTCAGTTTTCAAGTGCAGTGATGGATTGTTCCTAGACTAGGGATTTCTGGCTCAATTTCACTCACTTCTAGGGTGCACGGAGAAGGGGAAAATAAGTCTGAAGACGTTGAAACTCTGGAAACACCTAAAATTTCAAAAACAACTTTGTTGTAAAACCATTACATTTCTGCCTGTAGCCTTCATCAGGGTCAAATGGGATTATTGCCAACATATCAGGTGTCCTTGGTTTGAATTTGACAAAGTGGTTTAGATAATTGGGGAAAAAAAAACATTGGCTTAGGTACAACCTGAATGTCTAAATGCAGTTGTTGTTGGTGTGTAAAGTGTCATTTTAACTGATGGAAAAGTTGGCCAATAACTACCACAATAAGATGCAAGTTATAGTACATTTATTACAGTTGAATAATCCTTTATATGCAACTGTTTGATGATTACCAGTCCAGTCAGTTGCAGTAGTGTACAATGAAAAGATCTGACCTCAGTGACTACTTTACAGCATAGAGACCTGGACTTGAACTAGCCTCTTCCATCCTTCTAATCAAAAGTAAATAACCATGTGGAAAAACCTCATAATTCCACAGAAGCATAAGAGTTTTCTCAGAAAGACATTAGAATTTGACACAGGTATGCCTGCCAGCTGAATACAGTGGAAGATGTATTTCCATTGCTCTGCATTAAGTTTCCCCAGATGTGGCCTGGTGCATTGAAGCCTGATGCTGGTGCATCAGGGCCAAAGTACATACAGTGTGGTATCTGGTTTAGTCGGCCAGAGAGAGGGACCACCATGTCATCTTAGTCAAGTCATCAAGTTGATGACTTTTTTTTTTTTTCATCATCTGTCAGTCTGCATTTGGTAGCCCAGTATTTTTCTGCCATGTGCACTTCATGAGCAGCGGGGGCTTTGTTTGCTGAGTCAGTTTATCTAGAAGGGAGCTGCTTTGCTTGGTGCTGACATTAATAAAAGAATTTGAGACAGACATTAAAATTGGCGTCATTCAGCTCAAACACAGGAAGAAATAAAATCCATCCCAGTTCCACAAATTGCACTCTTTTTAGAAACTTAATCAATGATTTTGAAGAGTTCACATGAGGCAGAGTAGTATTAAGCTCTTATTCATACCCATTACAAAAGCAGCTGTGCTTGCCCACACTAATTCTGCCATTGAACTCACAAAACCTATTGAAGGTTGGACTGGACACTTGTGGAAATAATCATACATCAAGCTTTCTAGAGAAAGTCTTTCAATGTATTCCAACCAGTGAGAAAGGGTCTAGAGACAACAGGCTGTCGTTAAATTGACCTTTGTATTCCCACATGAAACATGACTGAAAGGGATGGTATGTGCAGATTTTTTATGTGTGTGCGCTGTTTTTGTTTGTTAACACATTTGTTCATTTCATGACTTCACAGTCAAATCTTTTGGGAAGGAGTTTTGCTTGCTGTAAAAGCCACAGTAGCAGTGCATGAGAAATGCTTTCAGGTTCATCATTTCCATGGTCCGGAATATTTTTTTTGCTTGGCTAGGCACAAAGCTGGGGTGTAATAACATAGTATTTTTAATATTTAAAGCTTTTACTAGCTAGCATCAACAGATCAGTCTTGAAAGGTTTTCTTTTGTTGAAATTAGTACAGTGCTCAAACTAGGCACTGTTTTTGAGAAGCAGCATTTAGTTACTTTGCTATGGTTGAGCACCAAATGGCTCCAGTGCTAACTACTTAAACCACAGTTTTCAAAAGCAGCACCGTAGAACTCAACAGTTTAGAGGTGGTTCAGCTAAACTGGAACTTGCAGGTTTAGGTTAACCTTGGATACAGTGACCTCCAGTAGCATTCACAAGATTTCTACACTTCACAGAAACCAGGTTTAGATAATAAATAGAAGAAAATATCTTAAATCAATTCAACTTTCTAATGGAAATTTGAAAAAGAAAAAAAAAAGCCAAAGGACTATGGGGTTTCAGACAACATAGTCCTAAATGTCCCAAGTCTTAGACCACAGCTAAGACAAGGACAGCTCCACAACCCCAGAATGTCCTTCAACATTTTTACATGTGTTAAGACCTAGAAAGACACAGATGCGATCATAGGTTAGCTTAGAATGAAGACTGGAAGAAGAGTCAACTTCTAGCCCAGTTTTATGGAAGTGTTTTTGTTTTTTTTTTCATGTGAAAGAGCTAGGCTAGCGCTAACCTCTAGTCTTTGTGTTCAGATAGTCTAAACACATCCTGGTGTATCTCTTACTGGAAATATTAGAAAAATATAGAAGGATTTCATAGACATTCTCTCATCTAACTATGCTTAACAGAAAAGGAGACCATTTTCCCATAAGGTGGACTCACCTTCATTACATTTCACCAGCTTTCACTGATGGGATGACATTTCAGCTAATTTTCAGTGTTTGATGTTTCATGTTGCAAACATTTCTTGTAGTGAATCTTGGGGAAAAAGGCTATACCAGATCAATATATTTTATATTTTTCCTCATTCTGAATGTATTTTTGATCACTCAGCTGTTCTGAATATATTGGATTCAGTTTGTCTTCTGTACTTATTCACTGTCTGTCTCTGTTGATGACCTACTTCTGGGTTACTTATAGTCTACAACTGCTAAATGGATTCTTCTTAAAGCTTAATGCGTAACTCACTGTAAATTTTCTCATTTTTTTGTTTACATGTTTTATATTTCACTGATGAACATGAATTCTAAAAAATTCATCCAAGTTTTGTGACTTCCAAATAATATTTTGTAACTTACAATCCTCACAGTGAGCTCTGTGTATCATAATTACTGTTTTGGGACTTACAAAAATTAAAATTAAAGTCTCAATAGATTTTTCATAATTATGAGTGAAATACTGTGGCTCATGAGAGATTGCTGTTTCAACATTTTTTTAATATATTTCAATTCAGAATTCAGAGTCACAATTTAGAACTATGGAATTTGCAAAAGTGAATGCATAGATGTGAAAGTAAACCTTGTCAGTTGTTGCAGTAACACTGGAGATTAGGGACTTTC
This sequence comes from Istiophorus platypterus, assembly GCA_016859345.1. NCBI lineage: Eukaryota > Metazoa > Chordata > Actinopteri > Istiophoriformes > Istiophoridae > Istiophorus > Istiophorus platypterus. The sequence goes on from CM029121.1 coordinate 2,406,786, forward strand.
CAAAAGCTCTGTATTAATGATGAAGTCTCTTAATTATTATCATCTAAAAGTTTGAATTACTTCGCAAAGTGATGAACACCTACTCAGCATGTGTTGCATCAGTTGATAGTTAGGAATGATATATGCTGTTAAGTTTTATGGAGAGGTGTCTCACTAGCTTCAAACGAGTTTTCAGTTTGTTTAAGAACAAAAACATGAGACAAATCCCAGAAGTCAGTATCCATGCTACAGTTTGAATTACTATAGCCTTTTCTCTTTTCTTCAGCGGTTTGTATTAGTTTACATCTTCTGGAGGGGTCATGGTTAACAACACATTGCCAAATAATCACTGAAGCACATTATTGTATGATAAAGCCAAGGGAAACATAAAGCCATTATCAATATGTGACGGAATGAATGGATGATGAAAGATTTATGGATGGATCTGAAAACTTGCACACCAGCAGATGTCTTCAAAATAAAAAGTAATGTTTGTGTTATTGGGTATTTCTGCAGTATATACGATGCATTAGACATTAGCTTTTGACCTATATGACTTTTTATTGAACCTGCCAAGTTTATATTCATTTTCCAATTTTCCATATTTTTAAATTGGCCATAGGTGATTTGTTGTTTCCTTCAGAGTCTTTTTTTTCTTTTCTTTTTTTTTTAAGTAAACAGTTCTGGAAAAATGTCCATTTTCAAGGGTCCAAGAACATTAGAGGCCACTGGGAAAGAAGCAGAGAGGGGCTTTGGACTTTTTTTTTTTTTTTTTTAATTACCTCATGAAATTAATTTGATTTCTCATGGAAAATTTGATCTTTATATGATAAATAAGATCATATAAGATATGTTGTTATTAAGGTTTTTTTTGTTTTGTTTGTTTTTTTTATTCAAAGGTGCTATATATACGTTTTCTCTGCTGCTGAAACTGTTTTCTTACCCGTAGCAGTTTTGGTGATAGTCGCTCAACAAGAGCCACAGCCTTTGTTGCGTTTACAAGACAAGAGGTTAGAATATGTCCTCTGAGCAGCACCGTGTTTTCATCCTGTCATGTTGGGCTTAGGACAGATTGGATGCTACACTGACTCACTATTGCAAAGTGGTAATATGACATGGAGCAGACGGGCTACCAAAAATGATAGAAATGATAGAATCAGAGGCAAAACATGAGTTAATATTGGCGTTGCTTTCCATTGATGAAAAAATTTCGATTGAAATTTGATGCTGAACTCACAATTATTCTTCTAGACTAATAGGTAAACAGCTGTTAATGCTAATGTTGGCTATGTAGCAATAGTAAAGCTTACATATGGCACCTTTTAAATTATAAATTAATAACCATGGCCGCTCTTGGCTTCCATACATTGCTTTAATAATTTTTATGTTTTGTTTTCTCATGAAAGCTGACTATTTTTTAATTGTCTACAAGGCAATTTTTTTTCATATCATCACAAAATAATTATTTCTTGATGTCAGGGTAACCCAAACCATCTGTAAGTCATTATATAAACATATTTACGATACAGACAATAGGTAGATAAGCACTGCCTTATGACCGGTACTTAGAGATGATTTCCATAGTGGACTCATGCATTCTTTGCTAGTGACCATTAGAAAACTATTTGGATTATCCTGAGATCACAAAACAATATTCAGTGATCATCAGAAAAAAAATCAAAGGCTTCTCTAGCCTCCTTATAAGACTTACCTGAAGTCTACAGCAATGAGAGAAATTGCATCTCTGGCAATTGAATTTAGAATAATAATTGTCCTAGATGATGTCTCTTTGTCCATTACATTAGTGGTGCATTTTCAAGATATGATAATGACTGTATTCAGAGTTCCTGATGTCAGTAATCCTTAACGGAGCTGTTCCTGGAAACAGCACTCTTGGATAATGCTGAGGGGTGATTTGTGTGTACAGAATGTCAAAAAAAATGACAGCAAAGACATTTCTTGACCTGCCATGTGCCAACTCAACATTGTACTAATGCACTTTGAAAAGATATTTTTACTTGAGAATAAAGAATATAAAAGAAAAAAAATTGATCTTGTTGGCGTTTGTAGTGAATCAATGTTGTCTAACTTATGTAGCCTATAATTCAAAGCTATGAGTTTTCTTGCAGTTACTGTAGTACCATCATTCTGAATGAAGAGAGCATTCATTGAGCACTCAAGCAGCAGTTCCAGGTTTAGCCAGCAGTTCAGCCTATGTGGATGGGTCCCTCAGAGAGCCAGCTGTTCAGCACGTTGATCTGCACATCATTCTCACTGTTCCACCTTGGCCTTGGGGATTCTGAACGATGCACAACAAGTTGAACTTGGCTTCTGTACGACATCTTTGTATGTTTTTGTATTTTTTTTTTTTGGTGTGGGTTTTTAAGCTGGTCTTGTTAAATCAGATCAGCATAATGCACGCTAACAGAATTTAAGTGTGTTAAACAGTTCCTAAACATTTGGCGAAAGAGGGGACTGTTTTGCTTATGGAGCAATATTTTTCTTCTAAACTTATCTCAATAATAATTCTAATATCAGTTGTAGATTAAATGCTCCTTTCTGGCTTCTCAGACTGTCTTGAAGACCTTTAGCCATTGGATGCCATCATTTCAGTACAACATAACACTTTCCTGAGTAAGTCTATCTCCATCAATATCATTACTTATTGTCAAAATTACATTTCTGTTGTGTGGGAATGCAGTTGAAAGATCATACTCATTTAAGTCTATGCTTCAGTGCTCACTTCACACTGTTCCACTTATCAATAGGTGGCGATAACACACCAAGATGTGCTGTAATGGCCATCAGAGGTAGTGAGAAAGAAGTCTGCCAGCAAGTAAACATGGATGTAATTCAATGCTGGATTTAAACTACTTAAAGACTGGTTCTGCAAATGTTTCATGAGGATGTAAATACATGTGAAATATTTGTTAGAACATGTATACACACTACGTTTTGCTGAGTAACACTGAATGGAAACAACTTTTGTTTTTTTAAAGGAAAACTCCATTTAACATACAAGACTAATATAACTTTGACAACAATTTTTTGAGCCCATGATCAAAGTGATATAATGTACATCCCACAGTTATTGAGATGGCAGATAAATGGTTGTATGACAGGAAGAAGGAACCAGAACATTTTTTTAAAGAGGAATTTAAACCCCCCCTAAAAAATCCATCATGGTCATAAACTCACACCATTCCTTCAGTAAGAGGTGTTAGTGCTGTAAAATGTAAAGAATTGGAAATATATGTCTGCCAGATGAGTCTGTCACTGTACTTCTCATTCAACATAAAGGGAGAGCTCTTTATTTACTATCATCTACACCAGTGGTTGAACTGCTTGGTTTTGAAATTAATTTTAAAATTAGAAATATAATGTATAAATACTACATGACAAGTAAATGTCCTGCATTCAGATATACTGAAGTAAAAGTAGAGAAGTATCAGCAGCAGGATTTCTGTCTCGCTATATCAGATATCATTATGTTTGTTGGATACTGCACAATAATTTTTTATGTAAGCAGCATTCTAAGGGCCAAACTTCATTTAGGATCACTGCCTTCAAAAACCACATTTAAAAAATATTTCCTAAAAAATGTCATTATTTGATATAGTCAGGATCTTAATTTGTTTGCAAAGGTCCTCTACCAGAGGCCTGGGCGTTTGAGGGCTCTGCCCAGTATCTTAGCTGATCCTGGGACTGTCCTCTTCCTCTGGACACAGACCTCAGATGTTGTACCTGGAATCTACTGGGGCCACTGGGGCCTCTCTCCCAGCTTGTGGTCCACAGCCACCAGTGCTCTGATGACCGCTGGCACCGCTGTGGCCTTTACTCCCCGCATCTTTTCTAGCTCCTCTTTCAGACCTTGATATTTGAGCTTCTTGTGTTCTGTCTTCCTGATGCTGCTGTTACTTGGGATTGCTTCTTATGTCACCTCTGCCTTTTTATGTTGTTTGTCAATCAACACAATGTCTGGTTGGTTAGCCATCACCAGTGTTTCAGTGTGGATCTGGAAGGATCTTAGCTTGGTCATCTCAACCACCTGGCACCATGGAGGTGTCATCCATTGTGACCTCGGGACCTCCAGCCCATACTCAGTGCAGATGTTCCACTCTGCCAGCCACTTGGTTATGGGGTTCCATGTACGCTGTTCCTTCCTGCATCTTACACTGTGCTATACAGCAGGTAAAATAAGTATTGAACACGTCAACATTTTTCTCAGTAAATATATTTCTAAAGGTGTTATTGACATGGAATTTTCACCAAATGTCAGCAACAACCCATGCAATCCCCACATGCAAAGAAATCACACCATAGATGTCCATAAATTAAGTTGTGTGTAATAATGTGAAATGACACAGGGGAAAAGTATTGAACACATGAAGAAAGGGAGATGCAAAATGGCATTAAAGCCAAGACACCAGCTGAAATCTATAAGTGATTAGAAAACAATCCTTCCCCTTGTCAGTGCAAATCAATATTAGCTGGTTCAGTCCCAACTGATGGTCTATAAAAAGGTGTCTCACTACCAAGGTGTAACAAAAGAAACATCTCGTGATGGGTAAAAGTAAAGAGCTCTCTCAAGACCTTTGCAACCTTATTGCGAAACATACTGATGCCAGTGGTTACAGGATTTCTAAACTTGAATGTTTCAGTGAGCACTGTTGGGGCCATAATCCAGAAGTGGAAAGAACATCATTTCACTATAAACTGGCCACAACCAGATGTCATCGCAAGATTTCGGACAGAGGAGTGAAAAGAATTATCAGAGGACTTGTCTAAGAGCCAAGGACGACTAGTGGAGAGCTTCAGAGAGACCTGGAATTAGCAGGTAAATTGTTTCAAAGAAAATAATAAGTAATGCACTCAACCACCATGGCCTGCAAAATCACCACGCAAGACTCCATTTCTAAAGAAAAAGCGTGTTGAAGCTCGTTTAGAGTTTGCTACACAACATTTGGAAAAGCCTGTGAAATACTGGGGGAATATATAACTCTTTGGATGCCATAAAACACACCATATTTGGAGGATAAATGGCACTGCACATCACCCCGAAAACAAGAGATCAGAGTTTATAGAGGAGGCCCACAGAACCTTCAAGATTTGAAGACTGTGTGGAAGAATGGGCCAAAATCAAATCTTGAAGTCGTCATTACCAACAAAGGCTTTTGTACAAAGTATTAAATAAATTTCAGTAAGCGTGTTCAATACTTTTTCCCTGTCTCATTCCATTTTATTACACATAACTTAATTTCTGAACTTATTTGTTTTGGTTTCTTTGTATGGATGGATTACTTGGGCTGTTACCAACATCTGGTAAAAATTTCATGTCAATAGCACCTTTAGAAATATATTTACTGAGAAAAAAGGGAGATGTGTTCAATACGTATTTTACCCACTGTATGTATGTATATATATATATACACACGCACACACACAAAATGCCTTTCTTCAAGTTTTAATGTTCTGTTAGTTTTTTAATCCATGAACTTAAAACACTGGGAGAAGAAAAATAGTTTGTGCACCCGACTAAGTCAGTACAGGGAATGGATGAGGTGGGTATTTAACAGGCAGGTATTGTCTACTGAAAGATGCTACCGGTATGCATATGAAAAGTGTAGGATCCAGGATTTCTGAAAGACTCTTGCCTTGATTTTAATGAATCATTAATCTGTCTTTCACTTGTTCCCTAACTTTAACTAAAAAGCTTACATACCCCTTTGAAACTGAGGACTTAAACAGGCACTTCTCTGTCTTTATATCTAAATGTGTTATCAATGATACATCCAGGTTAAAAAACAACCACTGCAGGAACAAAAACAAAGCTCAGAGATCTTTACATCAGGCAAACTATACTGAAAACCGAACACTTACAGCCACTGAAATTACATGTGAGTCCCTGAGTTATACAGTTTCCATGTGCACCACAGCGTATTGCAGCGGTACAAGGCTTGCTACATTTCACCTCCGCGCTGATGTGTTTTCCAGAGCATCAGCGAGTGCTTTTCATCTTAGTCATCTGGCATAACTCTGCCAACACACCCACAACAAAGACAACACACACACAGCAACACATCAGTCAGGGTGCATGGGAGTTCAAACACGGCCAGCCATTGGCAGGGTAAACACCACACACACTAAACACGTTTCTCATCCATCTTGTGCAGCTGAAAACCACAAAAACATGCAGCCTCTCAGCCTGTGTTGGATAACTGAGAGTACAGTATTTTATTCTTACATCTTTTTTGTTTTCCAAGATGGGGATGTACTCACTACTCTTAAGACAACACAAATCCCAATACGGAACACTATACCTGCCATACACAGAATATACATTGAGGAGGGTTTGCCTAATGTCTGATAGAAAGTTTTGTTAAAAGATGGTGAGAAAGGGCTTTGAGATTTTAAAAAACTGAGCTTAGCCCCTTGTTAAGTATTTAAAATTTTCAAGCTTGATATGTTCCATAATATTTTCCACCCATTTACTTGAATGAGTGTATTGGTGGTTTACTAATAATGACAGGAAGCCTAAAGCATCTCACCATGGACATGAAAACTCCTCAGGTGCTAGGTCTGGAGTGGCTGTGGCTCAGGAAGTAGAATGAGCCGTCCACGGTTCAGTCCCCAGTATCTCCTGTCCACATGTTGGAGGATCCTAATTTGAGAGACTGAAACCCAGATTACTTGCATGGTAGCTCACTACCATTCATGTGAATTCGGGTATGGGTGATTATGAGGAAATTTGTAAAGCTTTTGATAAACACGTTAAATACATGCTGCCATTTGATCATGTCATCGAATTGTAAATATTAGCGCAGTTTCCTTTTCAAAACATGCTTGTTATTTCATTAATGGTTAAATATTTAGTCAATCATCTAATTACAATCATTTAACCACCAATTCACTGCTGTTATGATAATAATAATAATTATAATAATAATGATAATAATTATTATCATTACCATTATCCTTATCATTATCATTATTGTTATTATTATAATTATTATTATTGTTATTATTATTATTATAGATCCCCATAGCCTCAATGCTGATGGTCCCACCACATGGTGGTGGTGATGGGAGGGAGGGTTTCAAGGGTCCAAGGAAATGTTTTTTCATTCCAGAATATGTTGGTACAATGGGGACAAAATTAGGTACTCAGGTCCTAGTTCAGAAAAAGTAATGACAGGACATGCAAATCAACAATAAAACCGTACATTATATTATAAATATGAATAATATTATGAAGCTGATTAAGTGTGAGTATAGGTAACCAGTTAGCTCAGTGGCCTTGATTGCACATGCCCATAATGACAGGTAATAAGCAACGTCGCTCATTTAGGTGCAGCAGTGTGATACAGGGTTTATCAGTCTCACAGCATCTGGAAACAAGCTGTTCTCTAGCCTGGTGGTTCTAGCCCTGGTGCTGCATCACTTCCTGCCTGAAGGGAGGGGCATTTGCAGGGTGGGTGGAGTCCTTAAAAATGCAGGAAGTCCTATTCCTACACCTGCTGATGTAAATGTCACTGATACTGGGTAGGCTGCTCTCAGTGATCTTGTAATCAGAGCAGCTGCTGCACCACACTGAGATGGAGAAAAAGAGTACACTCTCCACCACTCACAAGCAAAAAGGTTTTTACCTCAATTATGAACATGAAAATATATGTAAAAATGCAACTGTGAAATATCATACCACTGACTAATTTGTCTCAAAATATATGAAATTATTGTCTTGGAAAATATCTCTAATACATCTTAAACCCTTCTGGAGCCATAAGTGGAAAGCAGAGTCACAGAGAAGGTAGAGGCAGTCAGCTCAACTAAACAAGTATCTGTCCAACACTTAGTCTTTTCATAGGGTTTTAAATCAGAGTTACAGTATTATAGCAGTATTTTACTTTTAAAGTAACAATTATGTAGTTCTTCCACTGTAAAAAAAAATATTTTACAGTATAATGCTGTAATCATATCCAAATATTCATTTATTTACATACAGTTGCAACCAGAAATATTTAACCCCCCAAAGATTTTAAGCATTTATCAATTAAGGTTTTCTCAAAGATCAAGATTCTGCTTGATGACTTCTTTATGGTTGAGTGATACATAAAATCAATACAGAAAATGCATGATGTAGTATTTGTGTGTAACAGTATATTTTGTCAAGATAGCCATGTCACAATTATTCAACCCCTATATAATATTGTTATTTTCAAAGCTGACAGCTTTTATGGCCTAAAGTGGAGTTGAAACATAATTGGGAACAGCTGTTTGAGCTGTGATGCACATATAAACCACCATGAAGGCTGCAATCATGGGAAAGACAAAGGAGCTTCAACAAAAGCTGAGAGAGGAGATTATTTCATCACACCTGAAGTTCCTTGGGTATAAGAAGATTTCAAAATAATTTAAGATTCCAAGAGACACATCAGGAGCATTATAAGGAAGTTTAAAACTTATGGAACAGCTGCAAACCTGCCTGCCGTGGAAGAAAGCCCAACATTTTATCAAGGGCCCGAGACCCCTGTGTGACTGCCAGACGCCTACAGGATAACCTGATGAAGGCTGGTACAAGTGCTTCAGTCATGCATTGAATAAACAAGGACTTCATGGCTGGACTCCAAGACGCACTCCACTCCTGACCATGAGGAACATCAAAAGTCGACTAGACCAGCAGTATGTCTGGCGTATGAAAGGCCAGGCTTATGACCAGAAGAAGACCATCCCCACGGTCAAGCACACATCCAAGTCAACCAAGGCTTGGTTGAGAAAAAGATCCTGGAACGTCCTGGAGTGGCCTTCTCAGTCACCAGATTTAAATCCCATTGAAAATCTTTGGTGGGATTTGAAGAAGGCAGCTGCAGCAAAGATGCCACCAAACATCACTGAGCTAGAGGCTTTTGCACGTGAAGAATGGGCAAAGATTCCGATTGAGAGTTGTAAGAAACTCGTCAGCACTTATTGAAAACTTTTGTTAGAAGTTATAAAAGTTAAAGGATGCGCCACAAAGTACTGAAGCTGGGGGTTGAATAATAATGCACATGCACATGTGTTAAAAGTTACATTTTTCATTTGAACTTAAAAGTTATGTCAACTTCTGTTGTCAAAATAACTCAAATATGTATGTATAAATATTTTTTGTTGTTTAATGAGTTTTTTTTTGTCATTTATTGTCATTATCTTTCATCCACATCACTATAATGTCTTTTGAGGTGAGGGGGTTGAATATTTCTGATTGCAACTGTAATACATACACATTAGGAATTATTCTTACATATTTAATACAATTTTCTTATTTAAAAAGTACAGAATTTCTATTAAAATGTCATAAAGACAGACGATACAATATTAATCAAAAACATCAGAATATTAGAAAGAAATGTACAAAGACCTCAACATTCAAAAATACATTTGAAATAATAAGTATGAATATGAACTATTTATCAAATTACAGAGCACAGGAAATTAAGGTAAGTCTGTAAATAGACCTACTTCACCCAGTATGGATGTGAATACCCTCAAACACTTCAAGCTGAAGTCAGAACTTTACTTTCAGTCACTGATTCAATTCCAGTTCAAAGTGCTGGACTACAGAAAACAAAAAGCAAAATACTGCAATCCAAAAATCCATCTTTTGTAGGTACTCAACTGATATCGTCTTGAAGACGTGATTTTCTCTGATAGTTTTTTTAACGATCACAATACGATATCTATAGACTTTGAGATCCTTGAGGCATTATTTAGCCTAATCCAAGTCTCTGGTATCCCACTGTAAACTAGCTACATCACAAACAAATGCGTTAACATTCATATATTGAACAATAAACTAAAATGCTCCTCTAAAATTTGGGACACTTTCCCCTCAATGCTGACCATCCGTTTTGTAGCAGAGAGGAATGTGTTCCCTGAAACAGAAAAATACAAATCCATGTCAATTTTAAGACATCATATTCCTTCAGGCTAAGTATTTCTCATAACAAGCTGGATGAGTCTAGATGCTGCCGGAAGGGTCAGATCTTTTCTCAGCGGAGTTTTCATTGCAGTTGTCTTTAAAACACACACACACACAAAAATTCAGGGTTTTCATAATTTAAAGTTATGATCTTTAATTACCTGCATTTGGCAGTCCTGTTGCATCTAAATTACAACATCCCCACACTTTCTTCCAATCAGATGTGACTGACTGATTGCTCTTTTTAAAGTAGTTTTCTTCAGCTACAGACTTAACCCTTTGAAGCACAGATTATAGTCTCTAAGTTAAGTCTCTAACTTTAGACAAAGTAATTAAAAACTAATCCACATCTTAATATGAATATAAAATGTCTATGTCCTACCACCAGATAGCAGGTTGGCCAGTGATGTTGGTTTGAATGAATGTTTAGTTTAAAGCAAATGTGCAATGCTGTGCTGCGTGAAGTTAACTTTCCATTTGGCAGTTAAGGGCAAGGTTGAGGGATAAATTTAAAAAAAAAAAAAAAAAGCAATTTCACTGCCTTTTTTTTAAATCTAGAAAACATAAGATCAAAAACCACTAGACTTGTCAAATTGGGACCAGATTATCTTGGAGATAGTAAACATTGTTAAAACATAGTTTTGGATTTCACCTTCTTTTCTTTTCTTTTCTTTTCTTTTCTTGTCTTTTCTGGGGAAAAAAAGCAGATGCTTAGCTCTGTGACTCAAATATAATTCATAATGCATGAGAGGAGCAAACTTAGGCTAAATGCATTCAGGTTTGCTGCCAGAACAAAATACCAGCAGCAAACCTAAATCCTACTATAGGGACACAGATTGCCCGTCTGATGTGACCAACTCAGACTGCTGATGCCTCATATACAGTAGCTTTAACTGAACAGTAGAATTACGGTTGGATTTTGCCTCCCATTTCTGACAGTATAGTTGCGGTAGAGATGGATCTCACCATGGTTGGTGTAGGGAGGAAGATTGATTACAGTGACCATATTCCTGTGCATGTACATAAAAACATGATGGAACTCTAGAAAGATAGAGAAAACTGAATCTGTTCTTTCCAAGGGAAATCTCAGCGCTACAATAATAGTTTTGATGATAGTGTTCTTCCAACTTTTTTGCTGACGGTTTGTCTTTGTCCCTTCCCTGTTTCAACATGATATTTCCCTGTGCACAAAGCACAGGGAATAATCTCAGACTGTGAGCAAGACCTCACTAATGCTCTGAGTGGGAACAAATCCCTGCCGCAAGGTTCAAAATTTGATGGAAAGTCAGAAACCAGTAGGGTCATGGTTGCTATAGCCACAGATTAAAGCCCAGTGAGCACAGGAACGCCTTTACACCTGCTTATCAAAAATGTATCCAATAAGCCAATCATGTTGCAGCAGATACAGGTCAGGAGTTTCAGTTAATGTCACATCAAACATTGGAATAGAGACAAAATGTGATCTCAGTGACTTTGACCATATCATGATTGTTGGTTTCAGATCAGCTGGTTTGAGTATTTTTGAAACTGCTGATCTCCAACAAGCTCTAGAGTTTTTCCTCAGGATGGACCTGAAAATAAAAAAACATCAAGTTAGCAGCAGCTCATGTTGATGAGAGGTCAGAGGAGAATGACCAGGCTGGTTGGAGCTGACAGAAAGGCTACAGTAGCTCAGGTAACCACTCTATACAACTGTGGTGAGAAGAAAAGCTTCTCAGGATGAACAACATGTCCAACGGGTTAAATGAGGTGAATGAGCTACAACAGCAGAAAACCACATCAGGTTCCAGTCCAGTCAACCAAGAACAGAAACCTGAGGCTGCAGTGGACACAAGTTCACCAGAACTGGACAGTTGAAGACTGGAAACGTAGCCTGGTCTGATGGATCTGGATTTCTGCTGAGGCAGCAGATGGTTGGTTCAGAATCTGGAGTCAAAGGCATGAATCCATGGACCCAACCTGTCTTGTCTCAACAGTCTCAACAGGCTGGTGGTGGTGTGATGGTATTGGGAAGGGGTTTTTTTTTTGGACACACTTTAGGCCCATGACAATAACTCATGACATCAGTATAAATATGCTGCTGACTAATCTACAATGTCAACATGGATCAGACTCTCCAAGGAAAGTTCCCAACATCTTGTGGAATCCAGGCCACAAAGAACTAAGGACAGTTTAAGAGCAAAGGGAGGAACTACCCAGTTTCAGGGGGGGGTGTTCCTAAAAAAGTGCTTGAATGTCTGGCTGTCCACATACATTCGGCTAAGCACAAAAAACTGCACATCGACATTTTACCCTCAGATTTATATCCTCTCATAACCCATACACTGGACATTATCTTGTGCAACTTTGATTTGTGAATATTACCAAGACTACTTCCCCCCATCAGATGTGTTGCAACTTACATTGCATCTGGTGGTCTGTCAAGAGTGATGCTTTCCCCAAGCAGCTTTCTGGTAAGCGAGTAAAGTTTTTTGACACATTTTTATACTGTTTTACATTAAAATTGCTGCAAGACCATGTCCCAAAATTAATCAGCTTCCCAGATGTTCCTAAACCTGAGTTGGGCTTATACACTAGTTACTTAGATCATAATAACTGTAGCTGTAATAATCACCTTTCTCTCCTGGGACATCTCTCAAAACAGTGAAGCAAACTGCTATTGAAGATAGTAAAGAAATTGAAACAATTCAAATAAATAAGTAGTATCGTTCGAGGAAAAAAGCTTTTATTTGAAAGCAACCTGGGAGTTTGCTCAAAGCCAAGAAACCAGCGGGTACCATCACATCCCAGACTTCATAGGTGGTGCACAGAATCCTGGCGTGAGACATTTTCACACCATATTAGGGTTTCATGAATTCCAAACCTCGAAGCCAAGAATATTCAAACATACCACATGTAACCATGCCATCAGAGACGGAGTGATATGGAATACTTTACCTTAGGTTTAGCTTAACTCTTTCCTCAGACCATCTTGTCTATATGATAATGAAGAGCAAAGATATTTCAAAAATGTCCAGTAATTGTTTCTTACATAAAATCTAAATGTAAATGGCATCAGACCACATTCATGCAATATACATGAAATATATATGATACAGCCAATGATAACATGTGCATACTTATACAAATAAAGATATAGTACATGCACAGAGACATAGTAACACATATAAAAAAAACCACTGACATAAAACCAGTAAACACATAGTACATCTGATGCTGATGGGAATGTCATTAGTTTTGCAAAAGGGGAAAGTCATGAGAACAACAATGTAATGTGTCACCTGTGAGTAGACCCAGTGCAGTGTTTTCCAGTATCCGAAAGTAAGGTAACATCAACTAGTTTTGACGCCCTACACCGATGCCATTAGTTTGCTTGGGATGGATTTTTATTTGTTTAGAAAGTGTTGTTTCCCAGAGTGTTAGGGAGTTTTTATTAGCCAGTTTATATGAGTCATGTCTCACAATAATCAAGGAGGTCGAGACAGAAACAAAGAGAGGAGGGCTGATTACTTCCTGAAAGCAGCGCGCTCATTCGGTGTGTCCTGTTTCCTGGGAATCAGCTTAGCCTGAAGATCTGACTGAGTTGACTGGCTGAAGATAAACACACATGGAGAGGTGTGTGTCTGTGTGTGTGTGTGTGTGTGTGTGTGTGTGTGTGTGTGTGTGTGTGTGTGTGTGCACAACCTGTTGTTGGGGTCCAACACTGTTTGTAATTTACATGCTCATGTTTTGATTATCGGTGTATTACGCTGCATTCAATTTATTTTGCATAAAAATAACATGAATTGGATGGAGTTTGTGTTTGTTGTGTTTGGGTTGTGTCAGTAATGTACAAATTTTGCTGTATAATCATTTTGGTTTTCCTTTTGGGTGTTTTGTATCATACCTATTCTGCTTTTATCAATTTAGTCATGCTGGAATTAAATCCATAATATCCATACATCTTGGAAATATAGTCTTGGATGGCACTGTTATTATGGCACCTATAGTAATTGTAAGTGTACTGAACTCTCTTGAAAAACTCAAAACCGAACTGCTTTCACTTAAACTAGATTTTTGCTGACTGGAGTGCCTTGGTTTTGATTCATAACTCAATGTTCAATTTCCCACTGAGATCACCATGTGATCAAACTTTAAGTCTAAAGTTTTAATTACCTGGAATTATCTTTTAAATCAACTCCAATACAGCAAGTCTATGAATGTTCTCTGCAAAGCACTGGGAACATCTTTCTGCTTGGCCTTTGAAAGTTCAGTGTAATACCCCCCTGTATTATTCCATCTGTGGGATGAGGAAACACTACCTCCATCGCTGGTTTGGAAATCAAAATGCAATGAATCTAAACTCTAATGGTTTGGAAAAAAGACTGCTTGGTCCTAGTCCTGAAGAGGTGCCATTTGGATGAGCGTACTGATTTGCAATGTACACATGAATTACTCCCTGCATGCACCCATACACATGAGGAGCACACCCACACTGACAGCTAAACCACACGCAAACATTCCCACAGCAGGGGGGCTCTTCAGGTTCAGGGAAAACAGCGTTTTAAGAGGGAAACATGGGAGCCATTAAATGTGAAAACTCTGAGAACACAACCTTCTGGCTTCAAAGGCCTGTTTCAGGTTTGCTTTGTCTCCAGGCCTGACTTGTGGAACAGACAACATCAAGTAATGTGATTACTGCACTTCACCGGGGGGGCCAAGCTTTCCCACAGCATCAGAGGGCATTTTTTTAAAAAGTTGTCTTCCGTGGTTTGGTCACAGCAGGTGCGTGTCTCCAGTCAACAACTCTGGCACCTCAGCAGGTGCCAAGTTGAACCTGTCTCAACTTCTCATTGCAGAACATTATGTCAAGTTGAAAATATCTCTCCAAACAGGCCTCGCACGGCACCAGTACAACGCTGTATGTTTTTGTTAGGCAGTGTAGGACATACCTGTGGGAAGTATGGGTGCCAAGGGTGCTCCAGCTCTCCTGTCTCCAGCTGGCTGAGGTAGCTTATACAATATTTGTAATACTGCAAGACTGAACTCGTCCCTGTCATCTGCGATATCTTTTTGTTTTTTAAATAATTGTGAGCAGCTCAAGTCTGATTGTGTCTGGTTCATGAACATCAAAGTGTAGTTTAAAGGTTTTGATCTTTTTGTAAAAATCACACCGAAATTTCAGTGTCATTCAACTTTGTTCAACTCCATTAAAGTTTGAACAGGTTTCTAAAAGTTTTCATTGGTTAAGTGGTTTTTAAGGCACTGGTGTGCTGTACTTTATCAGAAATCAGAACTGCCTGTGGGGTGGTCGAATAGCTTTCAACCCCCTCTCCCCACACACTCTCCCACTTTTGGATTGGGTTTGAGGCATCAGAAAACTTCTGTGTTTTTCCGACAACAGTCTGCACTCACTTAACACAGTTACTGACCAGCTTTTTGAGGGGGAGAAACTTTGAACTCTCTCAGCTCTTTTTTTCATCTGTTACTCAGAGAACTACTTCTATTTTCATGAACGACTGACAGTGACATTTCCAGGAGAGAATGTCTGAAAGTGTGTCAATCTGTCCATCGTCTACCACTTTGGTCCAGACTGAAATATCTAACTACTAGATGACATTTTCTACAGATATTCATGGTCCTAGGCAGATAAATCATACCGACTTTTGTGATCCTCTGACTAATCCTTTAGCAATATGATGAGATTTACATATGTGGTTCTGGAGTGAAATGTCTCAACAACTATTAGATGGATTTTCATTCAATTTTTTACAGATTCATGGTCCGCTCAGGATGAACTACTATTACTACAACTACTATTACTCATCTGGCGCCACTGTCAGCTCAAAATGTATATTTCACAAATACTTAGGTCCATGACCAAATTTGTGATAATGACATTCATGATCAGCCATCGTCTGTACTTTGTGTTTACTGCTAATTAGCAGATTTTAGCATGCTAACAGGTTAAACTAACATGGTAAATATTATACCTGCTAAGCATTAACAACATCGCATGCTGATCTTAGCACTTAGCTCAGATGACCACTTTACCTTAGTGCAGCCTCACAGAGGTGCTAGCACGACCGTTGACCAAAAAGTCTAGTTAAAATTATAATAAGCAAGATCAACACAGTAGGTCTGCACTTATTTCTATAAAAATATTAATGCAGCGCCTTTATTTATAACAGAAATTTTTATATTGCAGCTTTGCAACTTTTACTTAAGTAAAGGATCTGAATAATTTTACACAATCAGTGCCCACTATGCAACATAGTATATTTATCGATGGTGGTTTGAGCGCTTCACAGACTGTTCAGAAAAAAAACATCACTATATAAAAACATGATAACTCAAATGATAAATGAAATGAAAAAAATCTCAATATTTTCAAAGTTTTTTGATTGTAAAACTGGCGGCGGTTTGTAATTCACATCACCATACAATTTGTTTAATTTCCTGAAAAGATAAAGTACATCCATTTCTTGTACATATTAAAGTGTAAAGTGTCATGGCTTTAGCCAGCTGACATATGACACATTGACTCAGTGCTAAGAAAGACTATCGCATAAGTGGAGAAACACTTCCAAGTTGTCATTAGTAGGTTTGCTCCAAATTTAACTGGCCCAGATGGTTTAGACTGATTGATTATTGTTTCTAAATTTAGATTAGAAAATAACATACAACCCTGCCAGCACCCTGTGAGAGTGGCCAAGTACTAGATATGCCTGTTTGTTACCTTTATCCTCACTCCTATCGTCACCATAATCCAAGCAAGTTGTTGACAAAAACACAAGAATTAAAAGTTTAAATTTCCATTGGGGGACACTAGAGGCTGCATTATACATCACACCCACATGATGACATAAGTGTTGGACAATATGAACAATATTCTGAGGATTTTGATAAATCATTTTTGATAAACCCAGAGTCATTTACAAATTTTCCACTATGTTGTTCTGTAAATTATATAGTTCAGGTTTTTTGTTGAACTTAAAGCTACACTTAACAATATTTTATATGATTAATGGATCAAATAAATATGTGTAGTGTCAAAGGTGTCTCTCTCTTAATGAAGAACAAACAGAGAACTCTCACCAACTCTGCAGCTGATGAGAGTTTTTAATTCACCTTTATGGATCCTCTAAACCCCCTTTAGGTTATCAAATCCCATCGCCTTCATTTCCGTAGCAGGCAGCTGTTTCCAGTGAAAACTGACTTATTTTAAGTTGAAAAAACTCTGATCAAAAAGTGAAGAACTGGAGATCCTTAACTCTCCTAATGCAAGGCTTAAATGACTTGGGTTACAAATGACATACCAGCACATATGTTTTTACCGTGTAGGAGGCTCTGCACTGGTGGATATATGGATCATTTGAAATTGCCAAGCTTGGGCTCTGTGCTCTGTGTGTGGTTAAGAATACACATACAGACACATACAAAAACATATCATGACTCGAAAAATGAAAGAACCTAAAGCAATCTGTGCCTACAGAGAAAAAGGGTGAGATTTGACTCCAAAACTGCAGTCTTACATTAGGCAGTTCCTTATGCTTGTCTTCTAGTTAGATTGAAGTCAGTGTACCAATATACCTTATTCAATGTCATCATCTGTGTTAATGCAGGTGTTTCAGTCTGATTGTGTGACTGATGTGTAGTCCTCCTGTGAGCCCAGTATGAGTCTGATTAGTAGCTTGCACATGTGAAAAGGATTTGTTATGAAAAGAGCTCTCCTCACTGCGGCCTCAGACAGCTGGGAATCTCACCTGTTCCTTGTTACCCACAGAGAAAGAGAAAGGTATTTGTTACACTCAGCTATATTATTCCTAAGCTTCGGTCTTTATAGAGCGAAGAACACAGACCAATGCAGAGATCGTTTTGATATTTGTAGAGAGCTGTGTGTGGATCAAAGCGAGGCCAGCGGCTGTGGGTTGCAGGTGACTAGGGAAAGAAAATATGTTTCATTACAGCATTCCAGCACCAGACTGGGAGCGTAGAAACAGACCTAATAGAAGGGATTGACTATTGCCTCTTAAGGTTAATGGTAGATACTTTCACTTTAACCTCAACTTTTATGATAAAATTAAACATTCCTCAATGGAAACAAAATAGCAAACAGCTGCAAATGGGCAGCTGTCCAACATGTTAGAACATATTAAAGACAAATAACAAATTATGAAATCAAAAACTAGTTTTGGCTCAAATCAACAGACTGATCTCTGGTGTGACATATTTTCACTTTGTATGGCCACCATCCACCGCAACCACATCCTGGCAGCTCTGCTGCTGTTGTGGTCCTTCATACATTCAAAAAATATGTTGCCTCCCAACATTATCCAGCCAGAGATTGTTTTTCATATTTTCTGTTGCAGTTTAGTCATGTAGAAGCATAATTTCCAGGAGATGGGGTCCATATTTACACATAATAGATCTTAATAGTAATTGTGAATAATGTAATGTAAGAAATTAAAGATAAGAAAGTTTACTTTTAAAGAATCTGAATTAGAAATGTGCCCCTACATCCACAGCTACAACTACCACTGCTGCCAAAAAGGATAATACTGGGTCCGTACTGCATATTCTATGGTGTGGAATAGCAGCCTTCCTCTCTCACATATACGCATAAAGGCAGAGGAGGAGAACATGTGCTTTGAGTTTGCAGAGTCTTTAGAGTGGAGGCCAGTTGGAGCAGAGAAGCAAGGCATCCAGAAAGGAGAAAAGAAATGCCAGGATTGGCTTGGCTTTAGGTGGGTGTGAAGAAAGAGATCTGGGATGCTTTATCTTCATTTCCAACAGTGTGCAAGCAGTAGTGTGTGTCCATCTTTTGTTTTAAAGACATAATGTCCCTCCAATAGGGTTCGCCTGAAGCCCGACTTACTGCTGTGGAGTCCAGTGTAAAATATTGACCCAAATTATTTATGCTCATCATTCAGGATGTCCTGCTGCTGTACTGTTTTTTCTTGGAAGATGTGATGGAAAATCTATCGTTATGTACTGCAGTGAAGAACGTAGCAGCCCAGAAGTGGAGTCAAGTGATGGAGATGTTTTTGGGCCATTATGAATGTATGTCAGGTTGCTACATGCAACACTCAGTGCCGCTTTTTTAGCTACAAAGCTTACTTTAAAACTTCTTGCTTCACAAACAGAGGCACACACAAGGTTTTTAAAATTTTGAATATAATGGTTGTTACAGTCCCTCACAGATGAAAATAGTAATTGATTCGTTGTTCCTCTGGCTCTCTAGGCCTCAGCTCGGGGTCCTCCCTCCCTGTGCCATTGGTTGGACCTGCAGCCAATCAGTCCACCCAGACGTGTAAGGGATCAGGAGATGCACTTCAGTCTCTCTCTCTCTCTCTCTCTCTCTCTCTCACTCTCTCTCTGCCACTTGGTTCTGCCTGCTTGTGTGTATATGTGTAAAGAACTATCTAACTTTATTCTATGGTTCTGTGACAACCTTGTGTAAGGTTAATGTATGATTTAGTGACTTTTGCTAGTTCTTTAATTTACTGTTTATATGATACTCTTAATATTATACTCTTGCCAGGGAGCTGCCATTTTTTATTAAATCCTCTTTTCTCCTTTTTTGTGTGTTGGTAGGAAGTTTAGTATTGTAACCTTTTGTGTGTAGTTTCAGTGTAGGTTGGTTGGTAAAGCCCAAGAGGTTTGTTCAGCTTTGTCCTTAGAGGATAGCTTGCAGTATGATGTGGTTAAAATGCTATCTTTTGTGCTTACACACAAGTCAAACTTCCGTAGTTTGCTAGGGAGAAAACAACCCTTTTTAACAACCCTTTTTGACAGATGTTGTACAGCAACTGAAGTTTGTTACTTCACTGCACTCTGTGAATTAGTGCTGCAGGAAGAGCTAAAAAAATTGGTTCCTGGGCATATTGTTTTGTGACTAAATAAACAAAAAGAGGCTGCATTAGTACCTACTGAATGCCTTTGTGACCCAGTGTGACACCTCTTCTGCATGGGACCCATCCAAAAAAAAAGAAAAGAAATCCATCCTCTCATCCTAAACTGCTTTCCCCTGTTCCAAACATAGCATGGGAGTGTTTTTATGGCATAAACCTAGTGATGTTGTAGCTGAGTGTGGAGCATCAAATTGTAAGCACTCAGCTAAAGAAAGGAAACTAAAAGGAGTAGGGCTGATAAAAACTGTGTAACCTCTGTGTATTGAAGAGCCACAAGAGGAAGAGTCCAACCCTTGCTTTACAAGCTTCATCTTTGATGGTACTTTGTCTTTAACAGTAAAACTTGAAGATGAGCAGCCTGTACTGGTGGGTCCCAGTCCTTGATCTTCTCAGATGTTTTGGCCTTGAGTGAAAAGTCCTCCTGTCATGCTAGTGCTAGTGTCAAACCTAACTCACTGTTTTCTCTGTTTTTGTTCCTCTTTGTGTTTAGTGTGTCTCATTGTATGAAGGAAGAACCAGACCGAGGGGAATCCATCAGTCCTGGCCGGTGACAGAGATTCCGCATTCTCAGTCACACTAATGATTCTAAGGAGCATCCTACACCCACAGTGTCAAAAGCAGTACTGGACATAGATGCACCCTAGATGGCTGCCTTGAAGATTCCTGTGACACATGAGGCATTTATTAGAGCCCAGAAATCTGACACCATCCTTTCTAAATGTTTCTCTTCCATGTATAAACCAGGGAAGCTGGTAAGCTGCTTTTGTCCTTACTTCCTGGAGGATGAAGTTTTGATGCACAAGTGGCAGCTCAGCTGGTAAATTCTCAGTATGAGATGATGAAACCTGATCAGGAATCAGCTTATTGTCCCTTCTGCCTGATGTAAGTATGTGCTGAGCACCCATGTTCTTGGTCACAAAAACATACAACAGGAAAATAAGACACTTCCTCTGACTTGATTTAAGGGCATATGAGATGCAGTTTTTCTATACCTGTAAAACCTGTCAGATTGAAGGGAAACACAATCAAGTAGTCCCCCCTGCTACTCTTTGCCCTTTAATGTAATCATAGACTGTGTTGGTGTATTACCTAAGACAAAGTCTAGTAATCAGTTACTGTTAGCAGTAATGTGTACTGCCACACACTTCCAGAAGTAATTCCTCTTGAGAGGATTACATCTCCTTTAGATGTTAAGGCTCTAAGTTTTTCACCACCTATTGTTTACCAAAAGTAGTTCAGACAGACCAAGGCACTAACTTCCTGTCCAAGCTATTTAAACAGGTCATGTGGACTTTGGGGAGATAACGTGTTTTTCCCAGTGCGGATCACACTGAGTCTCAAGGAGCACTGGAGCCCTGACACCAGACCTTTAAATCCATGCTACAGAAATAGTGTTGCATATTCGTTAGGATTGGGATTAGGGAGTGCCACTGATGGTGTTTGCCATACGTGGAACTAAGCAGGAATCCACTTGTTTCTGTCCAGCTTATCTCAGCTTTGGCTATTTCATTCAAGATCCTTCAAAGTCCTGACGGAACAATTCACGTCATATAATCAGTCTGTTAAAATTAATGTCTTGGACTATGTTTCACGGTTTTCCCAAGCATCTGCACTAGGTGTACTCGACAAGAAGACTGTTGATCTTTCAGGTCAGTTGACGAGTTCTAGTTCTTTTGTCAACTTCTGGGTCAGCTCTCTCTGCTCTTTTTCTAAGCCTCAGGGGTTAATAGTCAATGGTAATGACTTTATGGTAAAGACCTCTTGATTTAAAACATCAGAGTTGTCTGTGCCACATTAACATGCTCAAAACCTCACTATACTAGAGACCCCTCTCCCACAGAAAAGCATGCTGACTCTGGTGGGTACTCTGGCCCTGTTTCCTCCTCAACATTACTAGACCCTGACCACCTTTCCAGCTCTGAAGGATTGTGCAGATGGAGACAGTCTTGAATTGTGTGCTGAAAGTCAACAGTGTGCCAGACAAATCCAGATGGAGGTACTGTCTGACTGGGTACTAGGAAAGGTGATTAACAATGGCCAAATATGTGTGGCCACCCAAACAATTCCCCATTAGTGGCCATTAATGTGCTACTAAAACAACTTCCACTCATCTGTTTTCAGACTCTCGACCAAATTTTGGAAAGGGCTACAGGGATTTAACCTGATGTAGCCACAAGAGTATTAGTGGGTGATGAGGTCTGACTCACAGTTGGCATTCCAGTTCATATCAAAGGTACTGGATGGTGTTAGTGTTAATGCTCTGTGCAGGCCAGTCAAGTTCTACCAAGCCAACCTACCAACTACCAACTGCTACAACTACTTACTTTTTGGAGCTGGGTTGGTGGATGGGGACATTGTCATGTTGAAACAGAAAGGGAACAACACAGAGACGAAGCTGAGACGAAGTTGGAAGGCAGCATATAATGATACATAAAAGTCAGAATTGCCATAAAGGAATAATTCAACATTTTGGCAAGTATTCTTATCTGCTTTCTTTGCAAGAAATGAAATGAGAAATTTAATATCAATCTCATATCTGTGTATAAAGTGCAGAGCTTCATACTAACATACACACAGAAAGTTTTTTGGGTGTGGCAGTTGCGCCTTTATTTGCAACTGGACAGTAGAAAGTTGAAACGGGATGAGAGGAGGGAGAGATAGTGGATGATATGCAACAAAGGTGATGTTTGACATATTAGACCTTCAGCCACAAGGAGCTACAATACAGACATGGAATTGATATTGATCTAACTCTTGAAAGGAAAGTGATTGAGTAGCTTCTAAAATGCTGAACTATTCTTTTAATTGGAACATAAGTATGCTAGCTGGAACCACGAAAAAGCCACAGAGAACTTTTTCTCCTATAAATGATGTTTCTAAACTTCTAATTTGAAATAGCAAATACATTTTGATAGGATGGTAGGAACACAAGTTATATTTCTTAATCAACATAGGGAGGAAACACTTTACAGAATGCATCTGACAAGTTGTAGTATGTTATCACAAAATATATTTCCAAAATGTTCACTGACACATACTGTAATTCATTTGGTTTTCCAACAAGCTTTCGAAATATCCACTTTTAGCAACTACAGCATGATATTGATTTTATGATTCTGCTTAGGCTCTCATAGTGCTCGGGTATGGTCCTGAAAAAGTCATGGTGTGGTTTAATATAGTTTTTCAGTTGAATATTTATCATTTTATCTCATCAATACAAATATTTAACCTTAACCAAAGTGCTGCACTTTGTAGTGCCATCATCCACACTAAAAGAAGACTTGACAAAATGGATTTTGCAAACAATCTACTAGTATATAATTACAATTCGTGGTAGACATGGTTGCCACATTACCATCACGGCCACAAATTTGCAAGGCACACTTAATAGCATGTTGAGCTGTTTTTTTGTAGTTTTACCATGTTTTATATGAGGAGGATAAAATATAAACATACTAATAAGGCTGATTTTTGGATTTCAATCAACCTTATACAAAGAGACAAATAATTATAATACTTGTAACCAGTTGCTTTATGATGCCATTTAATTGTCAACACATAAAATAAGAAAACCTTCCTATATCTACCAGTGGTTTAAATAAACACAACCGGGATTATCAAATCACTGATCTCTTCTCTGGCATGATCTAACAGATTGATATTACACTGTCTGGCTCTGTGTGGTGTGACACCTGAAATCTCCACAATAATAGAAGGAAAGGCCGTTGTTTCCGTTAAGTAGCACCAACCGTTTTTGGCAGATGCTATGCCAGATGAAGCACAAATGATAATGTCACAAATGGTGCAAACAGGGTAACAAAAACACAGAGGATAGGACTCAAAGGCAGATGCCACTGCAGAAATATTCCAGCTCAGTGTTTTATTAACAATAAAGAAGAACAAGTCCAAAGTCCAAACAGACAAACAAGTTGAGTAAGGCAGAATTAAAGATCCAAAATCCAGAGAACAGACTGAAGGGTTAAATTCCTGATAAGATAGGTGAAAGAGGGGAGTGGATGGGGAGCTGAAGAATGGAGTTGAGAATGAGAACAGCCCTGGACCAGGACAGAGGTGGAGTAAGAGGCCACAGGCGGATGGCCTGAGGGCCAGAGAGCTGATGAGCAGGAGACCTCCGTTACACAGCTCAGGACCAGGGCAGGGGTGGAGCAGCAGACCTTAGTCACCCTGGAGGCTGGACAGACAGGCAGGAGTGGCTTGGGGGAGTGTGGCCTGGAGGACATCAGACAGGTGGAGCTGCTCGGAGAAGTAGCCTGGAAGATGAGCAGACAGGTGGAGGCAGAGAATAAGGCAACACTGATCGGGGGGCGAGCAGGAGGCCAATGGCAAAGAAGGGTCCCCTCAGGAGGGAGTATGGGGTACTGGGGTCCAGAGTAGGCTGCCAGGGACTGAGAGACTGGGGAGCTTGACAGGCCAACAGGCAAACCTGTGAACAAGGCACATTGGAGGTTGGTAACAGCAGACAGTCAACCTAATAATCTGACTGGTTGTAGGCAGTCGACTGATGGGCCAGTGGGTCTGAAAGTTTTTCAGCAGAGCGTGTTATCTGAAGACCAGGAGCAAGTGGCATTTAGGCTACTGACTGGAGATAAGGAGCTGACTTGAAGTCAGCTGACCCAGGAACGCTGGCCAAGACCCCTGACACAGGATCAGACAGGGCATTGACGGGGACGGCTGACTCAGGAACAAGCTCAGGAACAAGCTCAGGAAGAGGGAAGATGTCATCGGAGTCCCTGTCCCAGGAACAGGCAAGATGTCAGCTGGGACCCATGACACAAGAACAGACAGAATGGCAGGGACAGCCAACTCAGGGACGGGCTGGGGACCCGGCCGTGTATCGGTCATGTAACCAGGCAGTAGAGGCCTCTTGTTTAATTTTGTACCACATTTTTGTGAGATACAATAAAAAAACTGAAGCCACATCTAGACTTCACAAAAGGATATATAATGACGTACTGTACAGTCTCCTAGTGGTTTATACATTAATAGTGTCTCTTTGGTCAAAACAATCCTGAGCTGTCAAATGTATTTGCATGTGTGGGGTTCGCCTTTAAATAGGTGTGTGGAATTAGACAACTTGCCCATTTGGATTCACTGTGTGTGAAAACACCCTTAGAAATGCAAATGTGCTGATACATGTTGCTTTATCTTTGTGATGTATTATGAAAATATTTATTGATAATGAAAATATGTACATACTAAATACCTACCAATTGGATTGGACTTGGTATGTCACATCGTGGCATACATGTAGGCATACTGTATCTCTTTAAAATTAAATATTTTTTGTACACTATTATCTTAGCCTTTATGTGCTTTAATAAATGAAACAATGTGGATACAGTCTGCATCCATTCAACGCAATTAATGGAAATTGTTAATGGCAAAAATATGAAAGAAAAGACTTTGAAACCAATTATATGAACCTTATCAAGTGATGGGAGCTACCTTCATACAGCCTGCTGTATCTATTGTATCTACTAATTTGATACTAAATAAGTTATTTTTGACTGTTTGTAGGTATGGAAAGTATCAATTTCCATACCTACCTATGCTTGTGATTAAAACCTGTCTTTTTTTTTTACTGATAGGACTCCCTTGACTGGGCCATGTTAACCTCACAGTAAAATGCCCCAATGTCAGCAAAATGTAAGATGAAATATAAATCTAGGTAATCAGCTCAGGACTCTAGCATTATAATTAAGTAATAATAATACTTTTAACGTATACGGGGAAGGTGTATTAATATAAAACTTTGAATTTAATTCAAATTTTATTTCTAATTTCTAATTTGACTATCTTAGCCTCTTAGTTGTGTTTCTCAGGGCAGTGAGGCGTTCTGGTCCTGAGAGTACAAAAATCCGCAGACAATTCAGCGTAAGAAACAACATACATTTAAAAATGGCAAACCTGGAAATGTGGAGAAAGTATTTAGTGAAATGCTAAATACTTGTGATCATGTAAGGATAAAGTCGATAATTTTAATTCCCCGACTCTATTTTTTTTTAAATTTCAGCTTTATTCTTCTGTACGGGCCTTTGGCAGTCGGAACCAGCCTCTCATCATGTAAATCAAAGTTCTGGTCTCTGCCATTGAAAGAAGAAATGGTTTTAACCTAATCATATTTACAATGTGATTTCCTTTACAGTCCTTTCATCGGTTTCACATTCACCGGTTCCTATGAACCCATGTTCAAAAAAGTATGCATTTACTGACCAGAGAGACTTATATAAGAATTAATTCTAAAAAAAAAAGATTTTTCAGTGACCTTTTAGGGAGAACTGATGAGATATGTGACTCAATAACCACGAGTTTCCATTCATTTCTATTAGATTTATGAGTTATGGCTGTATTCTAATTAACTAATGACTAATAACACACACGCACACAATTAGAACTACTAACAGAAAATCTGTTTATGATTATATTATATAAACATCTGTACAAAATTATGTACAAAGGGCATCTTATATACAAGTACATTTCAAAATATCTGATCGAATTCAAATCTGTCTACCAATTAAGGCATACATCAGCGAATTTCACAGATTATTTCTTTTTAATAGTGCTGAGGTTCGCGTTACCGTCCGTTTTTGAAGTAACACGTTTCCTCTGAAACAGAAACTACGCGTTTTTACTTTGAACGTGTTTTTGTAACATTAACGCAAAAGTCTTTAACATCGAGGGAAAAAAAAAGAAAAGAGAGCCCCGCTGCCTCGTGTTGGATGACGTCACACCACGTCCGCCTTCCCTTTTCTCTCCGTGCGCGAGCTCGGCGGTCCGAAGTATAAAGTAGCGCGAGCGCCTTAACTGGGAAAAAGTATCGTCTGTAGAGGACACACACACACACACACACACACACACGGCGCACACACACACACGCATGCAGGCTCGTATCTGCTCCATGTGTGTACGCGAACACACGGAAGAGCGGACGTCTTCACAACTTCATTAGGGAGTAAATAGCCGAAAAATGGAGAGCGAGTTATGGATTTAAAGCGCAGAGGACGTGAAATGGGCGGTCTGCTGGCGCTGCTGCTGCTCAGGAGCTGCCTGCTGTCGGCGGTTCACGGTACGTTGACTTTTTTGTTCACAACATGGATCCTTAGGGAGCGACGACCGCGGAGCCGCCGGCGCGAATAACGACGACGACGCGGTGGTTAGCGCGCTGTGCCCCGGTCGTGTGCGTGGGGCGGCGGGGGGGGGTCGCCCCGCTCCCTCCGCCGCTGGCTCGCCCTCACGGGGAGACGAGGAGCCGCGTCGCCGGCCGCGGCTCCTCGTCTCGAAGTTGAAGTTTTTATGTCCCAAGGGTACAAACAACACCGGGGGTTGCAGGGAGAGTCTGGAAACTTTGGCGCCGGCGTGAGCGACGCGGCGCTGGCTGAGCCCGCGGCGCCCGGAGCCGAGCCGAGCCGAGCCGAGCCGAGCCGCACGCTTCGCTCTGTAACAGCCGGCGGAGCTGCTGGGTTTATTTGTCGGGGCAGGAGTGAAGTTTGGAGCCAGCCTGGGCTGTTTTTCTCGGGCCTCGGCAGCTCCAGCCATTCCTGCTCGGTGTCGGATGTCAGACACTCCGACTCTGCCTCTGTGGGAGAAAGCAGCCGGGACAGTGTGTGTGTTTGGGGGAGAAATGCCGCTGGACACGTTAAAGACTTTCCGCCTGCGGATCGGTGTCTTTATGACCCTTTACTTTCTCCACTGGCTGATTTGCGGTCTTTATTTAATCGGCTGGAAGTGCCCAGGCAGAGGCGGAGCTTAGCCTCCTCTCATGTAACGCTCTCTGTCAGGTCTGGAGACCAGCTCCTATTTGTCTGCTCGCATCTCAAAGACTGAATTTCCACATGTTGTGTTCTGGTAGTTCTGGTCTCCACAAGTTCCTGTTTGTTCCTTCAGATTTCCACTGAAAAGATGCTGGTGTTAACCTCGCATCCAGATGCGGTGATGGGAACTGACATTTTCATGAGAGGCAGAACCTTTACTATGCCCTTTTGAAGCTATCTCATGTATCAGTTGGATACTAGATATGGTAATGGCATACACCAGCTAGTTTTCATAGGAAAATTATGGGTTATAGTGAGTTTACCACCACAGGTTGAGTGGAGGTTATCTTCTTAGTTTTTAATTTAGGTTTGAAAGGTCAGTTTGACAAACCTCGCCTGCCCTTTGCACTCACATATGTTTTTATCTAGAGGACTGCTTCC